>JAHWFP010230426.1:66762-80966 GCA_023313725.1 Lithobius niger | reverse complement strand
CCCCCCCCCCCCCCGTCGCATTACAAATTTGGTGGTCACATTTTCATCCCCCTCACCTAACTGGCTATAAATAATGGCCAATCCTATTTCTTAAACTCTAGCGTGTTACTAGATACACGCTGTGCCCTAGAGAAAATAAGCCTTTTCAACATTCAGCTTGAAACAAATTTTTGAGGTGAAGAAAATTGAGTTGCCGATTCCTCCCCAGTGGCTCGTTTTAAATTCATGAAGTTGTTGCCATTCGACTCTTCAAAGTAACCAAGCAGATTTCTGGAAGTCATTTTCTTGTCAAGCCTTGGATAGTAACTTTTTTACGTTATAAAGGACTTTTATTTATCCAACAGTTGATCCTAATAAAAATTTATGTTCGGAGTTGCTAGATTTCCTTCTCTTCCAGTGTTTGTCCTGTTATTATTAGGAAACTAAAAACCCTAACGCCACACGACCACAAAAGTATTGTTCGTGTGCCTGTAACTGATTTTTGCGGTATAACTCGGTGCGGTAGTTTCCTAAATCACTGGTTTCAAGTCACCTTAACCAGGTGAGCACGCAAAAAGTAATTCAGTTTGCTTCGTGCTCTCTTTTGTGAATATAATAAAATAATTAAATTACTTACTTAATTTAAATAAAATTTGTGACAGTCATAAATACTTTAATTTCTAGAGTACACGACCTTGCCCTGCTACAAAATGGGGGGGGGGGGGGGGGTAATATCCCCCAGGCCCACCCCAAGCTGTTTGAGGGGGAACCCAGAACCAAGGTCGGATCTAAGGGAAGGGCCGAGGGGGCTGCGGCCCCCTCCAAAGATAAATATGCACGGAAAAATTGCCGAAATTTTTGAAAAAATGCATTTAAATGAAGAAAAAGTGCACAATGACATAAAAAAACGTCCTGCGGCCCCCTCCAAAACGTCTTTTATGAATCCGTCCTTGCCCAGAACAAAGTACGCCATCGCCGCCCATTGGTCAACATCTTTGTCCCCAAATCAAGTGAATGCTGGTTCGAATCTCACGACTGACGTAAGTAGGGAATTGACAAAAAAAAAAAATGTTGAAAGTTTAGTTAGGCTCACAGGAATGTAACAGGTCGGTTATGTTATCACTAAACTGTCATTCAGTTTTGGGCTTCATCCTAACATTGTTCTAAGTTTTATTCCTGCCTAGTAAACCAAAAGTGCACTACAGACCCCCACCCCTATCTGGTATCTAGTATAACAAACGTGCACCACAGTTCCCCATCCCCAACAACGTACGTATTGAAACAAGCTGACACTACAGCTACCCACCTCCACCAGGTACCTAGAAAAGCAAACGGGCACTATAGTGTCCGCGGCCTATCTTGAGTTCTCTGCAGAACTAACACAGATAATCGATTGTACGTTTTCAGTAGCAGAGTGCCTTGTTGATGTCAAAAACAATGGCCGCCATCGATTAAAGCCACCCCATCCAGGAAGACTTAGCCGCTCACAAAATACTTGCAGGACTCAAGATACCGCGCACACAATACAGGTCTCCACCCCCAACCAGATATCTAGTACAACAAACGTGCGCTACAGATCCCCACCTTGTATCTAGTAAACAAACGGACATTGCAGATACCCTCCCTGATCAGGTATTTAGTAAAACAAACTGGCACTACAGATCCCCAACCAGGTGCCTAGTAAAACAAACGGTCACTACAGACACCCACCCCCAACCAGAGGCCTAGTAAACCAAACAGGCACTACTGATTACCCCCTCCCCCCTCCACCATCACCTAGTGGAAAAAATGGCACTACAGATTCCCAGTCAACAATCGTGCACTACATATACCCACCACAACCAGTTACCTGGTAAAACAAATTGGCGTACAGATACCCACCCCGATTAGGAATTCAGTAAAACAATCTGGCAGTACAGATCTCCACCCCCAACCATGTGTACTAGTAAAACAAACTGGCACTGCAGCAGACCTTTTTGACAGTATTTTTTTCCACCCTAAAATCGGAGTCTCTTTTCTCACGTACTTTGGCATCATGCCCCAAGAAAAGTCCCAACGCACATCCCTTATGTGGGGCTTCTCTGGCACCCCGACCAATGCAAGCAAGCACAGCCCAGTGGTGAGATTGGTCGGTGCATTTACCAGCGCCAAGGTCGGCTGGGGTGGTAGCTGCGTTCCTCGAAGCGAGGAACGTAGCTGCTGTGTCGGTTGGCTTTGGGAATAATACACGAAACGGTATCAAGTTAAAAAGACTGTCGTCACAAACCGGAATGATTCTCGTATTGTAATATCACAATTTATAATTTTCTAGGCTAGTGTCTTATAATTTTGCTTCGGCGATCTATTGGAATAATTAATTTTAATTTTTTACTGCATTAGCCTTTTAGATTTTTGATCTTACGGTAATTATTAGAAAATTAGTACATGCTCACACAGAGATTGAAACGTCAAGATTATTGTAAGCGCGCAAAGGATCATATAGTGCGGAACGCAGTAAATAAAATTAACAATTATTCAACAGAAAATTTTCTAGACGCTACATTTTAAAACGAATTTTTAGGAAAGGATTGCCTAATGGTATGGAAATAGACCTTTGGGGCCGTACTTGATGTATGGATCGAGAAAAATGGCTCTGGGAGGAATGTCCCTTTTAACTACATTGAAAATTAGGGAAACCCGTGGAATTTTCCTATTTTGCACACACAAAAACTGGAAAACTCACGGAAAAAAACAAAGCCACACTTTTAGGCCTAGTCCTAAGTGTATTAAGCATATTTTGTTAGGTATTGTAAAATTTACCCATCAGTGTACTTCTGTGTTGATACCCTAAAAGTTCATTAAATGGGGCTACTTTTTTGCACTAAGTGAACCCTAAAAACAAGTAAAACTGGTAAAATGTGTGGTAACTTATTAAAATTTCGATAAATATAGCCTGAAAATTGACCTCAACTACTGTGGAAAACCTAGAAAACTCGGGGAAATTATTTTAGTACTAGAGGAAGCCCGTGCTATGCACGGGGCCGGTCATGAATTAAGTTTACGGACTCATTTCGCGGGACATTTTTCCGACACTCTAACCGACGACTTGTCAGATTCATCGACTACTCATGCCTCCCTCCTGTTTGCATGCAGGTAGAATGGGAGAGTGCATTTGCTATGAGGGCGCGAGTAGGGGAGAAGTGGTTTTCCTTTTAGCCTTCCTCCAAGATTATTGTAAAGATTTTGGTGGGAATCCTGTAAAAGAAGGTCTAAAATCCTGTGACGACACGAAAGTTAATATGGCGTGAATTCAGATTCAGTGCAGAGTTGATTGCATATTTTCGTATTATTCCTCCGATTAATTTGTTGGCGGTAACCGCTTTTTTTTTTCTTTAGACTGTTGCCATCTTGCAACATAGGCTGACACTGACGGAAGACAAGCTGAGGGCTCTAGAACGGCAGAAAGGGGTGCAGCCATTTTCGTCGTAGCAGTCTGTGGATGATATTGGGTAGGTCTGCATTTCATTATTTCATAACAAGAAAGGTGTGTGTGTGTGTGTGTGACGGTTATATTTACGATGAAGAAACTTGGAAATTGCATCCATGTTGCTCACGTGATTGTTGGCTTCCGTGTAATGACTGAGGGATGCGAATTTCCTGCCGCAGAAATTTGCCTTTGGCCAAAACGGAGGTGTACTGGATTTCAACAGGCAGGATGTCAAATGAGCAATGTATTCAGAGGATGTAGGTCCAAGCTAAAAAAAAAATTATTATTTTGATGATTTTTGAATCGTTATGCAAATGAATGATTGTGTTGGAAAAGATAAATGAACTCGTTTTTATATGAAGCAGTTTAAATATGAAACATGTAAAAAAAAAATTGAAAAATCCTTCATCAATAATTATTGTAGTGATATCAACAAGCCTTATCTCATGTGTTGGACTTAAAATAATTGGTTTTCAATTTTTGGTCAACAAAGGTTTAAATAAAAAGCTTGCCCATTTGCAGGGACGTGCACAGGCCCCCGAGAGAAAGGGGCAAACTTTTTCTGGGGACTTTTTTTTTGGTTGGTGTTTTAACTTTTTTTTACCCCTCTTTTGTGGGACTTTAACTATTTCTGTCCCTCTTTGCACCACTTTCTTAGCCATTATTGTCATTTTTAGGCTGTTTTACACCACCACTCTACCGAAAAAGGGCCCTTTTGTCAGAAAAAAAGGGCACTTTGCCATGATAGCAGGGGCTAGAGCCCCCCCCCCCCCCTCTGTGCATGTCCCTGCCCATTTGGTTTGTATTTCGTACACAACAAAATAGTAGTAATCTTAATTTAACTGTTATTTTAAACCTATTTTATTTAAACTGAACAGCTTTGTTTGCATGATGCTTTGTGCAGTTTTCAAGGAAGCCACAGATAGCCGGAATACAGTTTGCATAGTAAATTTGACCGTAGAGCACTTAAACTGCTTATGTGGATAGGTCACGTGACATTAGGAAGCTTCTTCATTGGCTGCCAGTGGATCTGCCCGAATCCTTTATGTTGGAGTTTAATGATGCCATGTTTTGATAGGAACACACTTTGCGTGCATCAATGGATGTTTATTTTTTTTTTAGCTGATTTTGATAAGTTAGCTTGTTTTGATAAGTTGATGCTCAGTTTGAAAGAACGTCATCTACCTGGGGCTGCGAAAGTCTGCTAAGAAAAAACCAGTTCAGTCTGGTCCATTTAGAAGAAAAAAAGGAGAAATGCTTCAAATTTTTTCATAGATTGGATATGTTTGGTTAGGTTTGGGTGTGTATCAGTAATGAAAAATAAACTTTTAAACTACGGGCATTCACTAATAGTCATGTGTTCTGAACTGAGACAAGAATTCAGGCTTTATGGATGTTTCAATAGGATGAAATTTAAAGTAAAAATGTGAAAATTCGTAATAGCAGTGTAATACACAAATATACATTAAAACGGAGTCAGTGAGGAGCAACTCCTCACTGTCATTTTTGGGGGGAGGGTGGAAAAATATCGATATATTTATTATATAACGGCAACTCACCACCAATCACAACAACACAATATGACCCGTCAACAGTCAACACAACACATAAATCCAGAAAAAAAATGTTTTAGTTTATAAGTTTATGCACAGATGAATATTGATTGAAAACCAAAAATGAACAGTAGATGCTGTTGCTGCACTCGGCTATTAGGAACCGGTCATTATTTATCGCGGGGGGGGGGGGGGTCATTAAGTTTTGGGGTCCTCTCGAGGGGGGAATCAATTTTTTCAGGTCCCGTCAAGAAGGAGGGGGACCAACTGGACTGCACTGACCAACTGGAAGAAAAAGTCATTTGTGGACCTTAAAAATGGCACTTTCAGGAGTCAGAATTTCTAAAAACGCCTCAGCTTCTGGGGGCCCCCAGACCCCCCATGATGTAAGTTTTACAGGATTTTGAGGCTGTTAGTGCCATTTCTGCATGTATAGTTTTTACAAATAACTTTGTATACAAGCCTTGCCGCCTGGCTTCTTAGGTCTTTCAGGGCCTATGCCACGGATGGGGACATACAAGTAAACAGTGTGTTCATCATATTGTATGAATCTTGACAAAAGATAGGTGTAAGGAACATTTTACAGAACATTTTAATCCAACATATCTTTTCTTTAAAAATGAGACGCGTTTCCATACATGTAATGGTACAGTAACTGTCGGTGTGGAGAGTACTTACTTATTTTGGCTACAGCACTAATCTTCGCTACAGGAATCATCTGCAGACAGTCTCAATGAATATTCGAAAAGCGCAGTTTTGTTTGGGTGGGAGAAGTCACATTATTTTTGGACCTTGAGTGGGGGCAGTTAAGATTTTTTCAAGGTGTCGAAGGGAGGGTCATCGAAATTTTGGTGGTCACATCTTCATTCCCCCCCCCCCCCCGGAATAAAATCATATGAAAATAATATGGGCCAAAAATGTGTGTGTTGGGGGGGGGTGTGACAACCTAACACTATTCCAAGTCGAAAATATGAGAATACCATTTTTGAACTGGGAGGGGGGGATGGGCATTTGATATTAGGGGGGTAACTCCTCACTGGACCAGGGGGGGGGGGGATAGGCACCACTGCTACAACGTACTCTCCGGGTGCAATTTTTGCAGGTATTTAAGTCTTAAAATACGTGATCGATCCATTTATACACAACACACAACTATAACCCGTCAGGACTAGCAACAAACCAATTGGAACTCATAGCCAGGGTAGAATATATAGGTCGTGCTACTGTTTCTCTGACAACGCTGAACGTTTGGATGAAACTAGTACCTGCTTTCAACGATTTACCACCAGAGGGCGCTGTCGTCAAGTAACAGGGAGCACAAAGCGCCATGGAATCGAATCTATTTAGCATCACTAAACCAAATTAATCACGATAAACATGCAAAATTAATCGCGTAAAAACTATCATAGGACAAAATAATTTTAAGATAGATCAGAACTGTCTAATCAAGTTTTTATGTTTTTTAATCCAGCATTCAATTTTAAAACGGATTGTAGTTACAAGTGATGCTAAGTATAGCTCATGCTTTTATGTTTCCAGAAACGTACTTAGCAGCCACTTAAGCTTTTTCCGTGCGTGGTTCTCGTTTCTTGTAACGAAGTGAATACGGTTTGAATCGAACACAGAATAAGTTCAACTTCGGATGCTGCCCAGGCACGAATATTTCGTCAATTTCCGAAGGTATTGTCGCTATTACCGTGGTTACCATGGTAACGATGCCGCCATTTTTTATTTTAAATTTGGCTCATACGAGCACCTGACAAGTGCCTTCTAGTGCCGTCGATGCAAGCAGGTATTATTTTATTCCATTGTTTTCAGAAAAGTGTCACTACCTACTTATCTACCCGGCTTCTCAAAAGCTCTTTTTTTAAGAATATAGGATAGTGGTTGAAATCGGTTTTTTCTCTACCATGAAAATCTACATTACCTGATTTTTAACACTCTCCTTCTCCCAATGCTGTTTTATATAGAGATTTAAGACTTGAGCGCCGCCATCTACTGCGTATCGGTTCGGTGCAGCCTCCTTGATGTATAAGCTAAGACGGCGTCCATAATTCCATCTTTTCTTCTCTAGCCCCCGACACCGTTGGACCTGCTGTTTTTTCTTCGTTTGCAGTCGCCATGCCTCGAGCCGAGGGCACACTGCACTACGGTAACAGGTGGGCCGGTCTCGGTTCATTGGTTGACCCACAGTTACCTGTGTTCGCTACTGTTTCGGCAGCTTGTGCCCTGTCCCCTGGACCCGGGACTCTGCGGTCTACGGTCCCCTGTGCGTACTGTTCACCGCTTCTGTCGGTCGCACTCCAGACACGGTTCTGCAGTCACCAGCTACGGTTCGTCATGGACTCAACGGTCTTTCCGGTCCTTTGGACCGGTAGTAACACTCCTCCTTTACATGGTTCCACTTCGGTGTAGACAGCCACATCAGACCGACCTTTACGGTGTCCAACAGGACCTTCTCACCACCAAGAAACTGTGCCAAAAGCCATTTTAAAAACTCCGAGTCTTAAGCTCGATGGACTGCTGCACAACGAGTGCTTTGCTGTTCCGGCGGTTCCCTGGACCTTTCCTCTCGTTCTTCTTGGACCGCGTCATCCACGCAGCAGACGAATTGGCTTCCCTCCTGGGCTCGTATATCCCCGCCTTTGCGCATGCACCAATGCAGGCCTCTGTATATAAGAGCTCAAGCCGGAGTGTTCCTCATCTTTCTACTTAGGGCACCATGTTGTGTAATTGGTCGTCTGGCTCTCCCGTCCACTTTATGCGTCGGCTCACAAAGGTACTCGCCTCGGTCACCGGGTACAACCTTCGGACCATTGGCCTTTGCATTTAGCAAGGGTTCCCCTTCAGGGCGAGTCGGTCCACAATCGGTTCAACCTCGGTCTTACTTCAGTCCCTGGCAGTGCCCACGGTTACCTTGGACTGCATCTCCACGTTTCTGACATCTAGCCGTGCATCTGCGCTCAGGTGCTCTTGTCCATGCACTACAGCATGGGTCACCGGTAAACGGGCGACCGAGCATCGCCTACTAGCATTTTGCGGTACTACATTCTCTGACCCCCCCGGCTTTCTAGCCGCTCCCTTCGACCCAAAAAGATTCGGTTCTGTCCCCCACTGTTCCCTCATTGCTGTCTCTACATTCAAGTGCTTTTTCGCTTAGTACTACAACATGCGGAACCAGACGACTGGGTACCGGCAACCGACTGCCCTACTTCTGCTAGCTTGCTGCTCACCTATCCTCTTACGCTTTCAGCTTCCTCCATCAGCATTGGCAAGGACTCGCCGGACATCAGGATACCTTCTGTTCCCTGGCTAGCATTCGGAACCAGTAGCCCAGGCTTGGACTGTGTCCGGTTATCTCTTCCTTTCCTCCAGTCGCGTTCGGACCACATCCTGCCAGGACGTGCCTCTCTACCCTCGGCTTCGTCGGTCCCTACTGCACTGTTCCCTGTTCTGTTATCTCCTTTCCCGTCTTTGATGACTCTCAGAACTACCATCGGTCCGGGTCTACCGCAGCTTCTGGAAAGGACCATCCGCAACCACAAGACCTATCTTTGTCTGTATGGCTCAACGGCTCTTCCCGGATTGGGACCGTCTTCATGCTTACAGTGCTACTCTCCGCACCTGTGCATTTCACCGCCTTACTCGGACAACCGTTTTTACTTTTTGCCCTTACCAGGCCTCTGTTACAGTGCACTTCAGGCTCTTTCGGCTACTTCCCCTGACTGTCTTTTCCCGATGACCCCTCAAGAATTGCTCTTGCCCCACGGTTCTCTTTCGGGCGAACACCTCAGAAGCCTTTCAGGCGGTTCCATCCGTTAGTCATTCCGGTACTCTATGTCTTGGGAGGTAACCGAGAGAATTGTCGCTGTTCAGTCAAAACCCTCAAGTTTTCCTTGAAACCATCCAAACTTATTCGATGTGATCAATCGCAACTACTTCCCTTCACTACAAGCGGAAACCTCGACCGGAATGACTACAGTCATCCTTCAGATCTATACCACTGTCAGTGTCAGCTGTGCAGAAGACGACAATTGTGTTTAACTCTTGGGCATCATACCGTCCCTGTTTCCTGGACTCTTCATTACGACCTCTCCATCATGGACATCATGAAAACCGCTTCATGGAGTAATTCGACGATGTTCTCCTCTCACTGCTTGCAAGATATGACAACACATGCCAATGGTTTGTACTGTTTCGGTCCCATCGTGGCCACTAGACGGGTACTATTCATCCCCTTAAGCGCACGATTGCCTTCCTCCGGTATCCTGTTTCTCAATCATGGCAAAGTTACTATAGTTTTGGGGATCCAGAGCGCTGCCTAAGGGGGCTCCGTCATTGTGGCGCCCACTGCCCTGATGAGGTCCGTGGAATGCTAAAAATCGGGTACTATATATTTTCACGGCATAGAAATATCAATACCAGGGGCACCTGGTTGATTTTTGTATCTGTCGACTAGTGAAAATATACATTATCTGATAAATTGTCACCCTCTTCCCCTCTGTTGCCACAGGCACGGTGTATGCAGGAACAAAAGATGGAATTACGGATGCCGTCTCGGCTTATACGGGGTGGTCCAAAAAAACTGACGACCCCAGATTTTCGAAGTCCAAGTTTACTAGTTAGCACCCATCAGAACCAGGATAGGACAGAAATCAAATCTAATGAAACGGAAGATTTCTGTCCTCTCCTGTTTCTGAGGGGGGCTAACTAGAAAAGTTGGCCTTAGAAAATCTTGGGTCGTCAGTTTTTTGTGGACCACCCTGTATATCAAGGAGGCTGCGCAGAACCGATGCACAGTAAGTAGCGACATTGGTGACGCCCAGCGGCGGCTCTCAAAGTCTTAAATCTCTAGATAAAACGGCATTGGGAGAATGAAATCAGGTAATCACTAGGCAACAGAAACAAAAATCAACCAGTTGCCCCTGGTATTTTGATGTGTTCTGGCAACAATACACGAGTAGCCACGAGTGTATTATTACCAGAACACCACTTCATTGGATAGCCTCTCTTGATCCACGTACTAGAGTTAGTTGATATGCGTTATTTAGGCATTGTCGTTGCCACGTCCTTCATCTTTGTTCATCATCATGGAATTCCCGGAGTCAG
The DNA here is from genome assembly GCA_023313725.1 of Lithobius niger. Classification (NCBI taxonomy): domain Eukaryota; kingdom Metazoa; phylum Arthropoda; class Chilopoda; order Lithobiomorpha; family Lithobiidae; genus Lithobius; species Lithobius niger. The sequence goes on along the minus strand of JAHWFP010230426.1, from coordinate 70,859 downwards.
TGACTTAAAGGTAAACAACCGCGTGTTATTTATCTTGAACACGTACCCGCTATAAGGAGTTGGTTTTGAACAATAAAGTGGTACGAAAGGCATTGTTCAGAACACTGCCTCCTTTATACTATGGTGGTTCAGAATCCACGCAAAGAACCACGCAGCGGATACTGTACATAACAAGACTGGAGATGTTATGTGGTCTCTGCCATCTACGTTCTCCATTTGCTCCACTGCCTGACAAATGGCCTATGCAGTGAATTTTATCGCCAGGAATGTATTTTGCACATAACTGCCATGTCTACATGGGTTTTCATTCTGTTTTTTGGGTTGGCAGTGTTTGTAGCGGTCTGAAACTTTAAGGGATACCCAGGTGGTGTCACCAGCAGGGTACACATCTAATAACGATTTCCAGCAAATTTCAAATTTACACTGATGATCTATGGTGCTTACTTTGGAAGTTAGCAACATGACGAACTTGACGGAAGTGGTCAAGGTCATTGTCTCTACTCATTCAATTCCCCGCCGTTTATAGTGTCCACGGCCTATCTTGAGTTCGCCCCAGAACTACACAGATAATCAATTGTATGTTTTTGGTAGCAGTGTGCCTTGTTGATATCCACGATGGTTACAAAAACAATGGCGGCCGTCGATTAAAGCCGCTCCCTCCAGGAAGACGTAGCCGCGTACACAATAATCATTATTACTGTTAACTTATTTTAAGGGTATTTGTCACCATGGAATTTATTTATGTCCGCCAGACTTTTGGATCACCCTGTACACTGTGTATTCGTGCAGCGTGCTACAGCCTACAAGTTCCTGAGCATAAAAGGCCACAATTAAACCTTCTGTTACCTTCTCCTACACCACCCCCCCCCCCAACACCGCTTCAAATAGTCTTTCGATTTTAATTTTTAAATTGGAAGTACTGTGCTTGTTTCGCTGTCTTAGCCATTTTTTCTCTTTTCACACATTAACTAATAGCAAAATGCAGCATACCTCCCTTCGAAAGGTGTTCCGAAAGTCCCACTGCATTATGCATTTTAAATTTTAACTATAAAAGGACATACCTTCCACTATAATCGAGCATCCTGCGCCAAATAACCTTTGCAACATTTACATAGGTCTGAATGAATGTAGCAAATTTGTTTCTCAAGAGTGAAAAAAAAAAAAAGCGAATGCGTTTCAACACTTACAAGCGTTTGAAGTAATGTTGCAAAACTGAGTTGTACAGGAAAGGTAACCGGTGGAATGTACCTTTAACTTTGGTAGGAAAAAATCCATACATTTTTTATAAAAGAACTGTTACCGTTGAAACTTGTGCATTTGTGAAGGGCACCTAATCGTTCGCTGTTTTGTGTATTCCACGCATAAATTGCTTTTGCCACATTTACGTAAATGCCATACACAAACTACGTAGGTAAATAACTGTCATGGTTAAAAGGACATAACCTCATTATATTCGAGAAACCAGTGCGAAATAGCGTTTGCAACATTTACATAGGCTATTGTGAATGTAGCAAAACCGTTTCTTACGAGGGGAAAAATACGAAAATGAATGCCTTTGCAACATTTACTCCCATCTGAAGTAATGTTGCAAAGCTGAGCCATACGGGAGAGCCAACCGAGCGGAATATACCTTAAACTACATAGTAACATTTACACCACTTACACTGAATCTCCCCCCCCTGCCTCCCCCGGGGGGGGGGGCCCCCCATGATATAAATGTGTTTCCATGTACGTGTTTGCAACATTTACATAGTTAGACCTAAATGTTGCCAAGCCGAGTTGTAATGGAAATTTCAGCCACTGTTGAACGGTATACAAACATTTTGAAGTCTTAAGTTTTATCATGAACAACTGCTTACTTAACAGAACAGCACTGATGGAATTTTTGATAGTAGGCCTACAGTTCTTTAAAAAAAAAAATGCGTTTGCTAATGATTCTTCCTTTTGCACCCATTTTTTTTTTTTATTTGCCCACATTGCTGCAATACCTTCAAACCGCCGGATAAGGACGAAACGAACACGTCTTTATGGGCTTTTTCCCCTCTTTTGGTCGGTATTGCTTCGTTTTATTTGGAGGTTACGTGACCGTAAGCCAGCCAGACATTTCAGGAAATGAGAGGTTTCTATTGAGAAGCCCTTGCATTTTGGCGCTCTCCATCGTCTGTTTGAACTCGTTCCCTTGGCAACCGCATCCTCCCGGGCCGTGAACCGTTGTCTTGGAAACCTCATGCAACTCGACGTGCTTCTGCATCAATTCCGGAGGCAAAGCCAAGTATGAGAAGCTGATAGAAGCAAGGTGCTCTGCTCCTGGCTAAGCATTTTTGGTCGCTTTTCGTTTGTGCGTTAATCAGAGGTATCTGTGCGGCCAAACGCACAAACGAAAACGAAGCCCCGACTCCGTATGTTTTTTTTGATTTTTTTTCTACATAAGTGAAGTGTTACTTGCAGCCTCCAACGTTATGGCCCTTTAATAAATTGAATTTTTACTTTGTTAAAACAAGCGGCTGGTGTTGTTATCAGTAGCAACTGGACTGTTGGACGGTGGATAAAATGGAGAAATTCCCAAAAACTAACAGTATAAAATAAGAAACTGGATTAAAGGTACCAGCATCCCTGTTGGCTTTCCTGTACGTCTCAGTTTTGCGTCATTAGTTCAAACTTATGTAAATGTTGCCAACACAGCCATTTTCTTGTTTTTGTTCTTTCATGCGAGATGATTTTGCGACATTAACTCTAATCTTTGTAAATGTTGCAAACGCTATTCTCGACAGGTTGCACGACATACCGGGAGGATTTGTGTACCTTTAAAGGGTGCTTTCTTTCAAATTGACTCGCCTGAGTGGCTTAGTTTTGCCACATAGGTTCAAACGTATGTGTATGTTGCAAACATCAATCTTTCGTATTTTTTTTTCTGTGCGAGGCTGTTTGTTACTTCACGCCACCCTATGGTAATATTAGAAAAGCTATAGGTTGGTAAACACAAAAATGTGGGGTGTGTCCTTGGGTTTAAATGATGCAGTATTTTCTCATGTGCTCATGTTGGGCTTTTGTGATCATCCCGATTCCACACACACCCCTTTCCCGTATGCCCCTACTTGGGGGGGGGGGGGGGGGGGATTGGAACCTTTGAGTGATTAGGACCTTTAATCCCTTAAATCCTGCTCCAACATTGCAATCGGAGAGTGAATTAAACGTTAAGCCTCCAATAAATCCGAATAAGTTTTTTTGGGCAGTTAAAAAAAAAATAAATGCAAATGTTTTAGTGTAGTCGACTTGCTGGTCTGGTTTAATCGCATAGGGTGTGTGTGCACCCTGCGGGCATCCGCTGGTGGGCGAGGGCACTGAATAGCGTCAGACAGGACTCTACTGACGTCATTGTACTCGCGTTTAGGTGTACAGGTATATCACGAATGACGTGATGCACGTGAGAACAATTAGCTTACCTTTCCAATAATAGCCTCGATACAAAATATCTTCTTTGGTTGACGTGCAAATATGAGTAAGAAAGGTAAAAGGTGATGAGCATGCGGCTTCAAAATATTGTTATTTTTCGTCTGCTTTTCTTAATTTACGATTTTATTTTCGTAAAGTTTTCTTCCATGGAAACATCAAGGTCTGCTCGGGGTTTGGGTACTGGAAATTGATTTTACCAAGACTTTCGCACGTCATAACTAACTGTCGGTTTGTGGTCGACCGCAGAAATAAAAAAAAAAAAGGTATCGTTTGGGGCGTGAAAACATGTTTGTGCGTGATTGGAACTTCGGTTGATGCCATTGGATCAATAGCAAATAATGTCAGTAACTTTCGATTACGCAAGTCGACCTTAATCTTTTTTAGGTGCGTTTCACAAACTGAGATGCACCTATGGCGTCGTTCTGCACACCGATATGCTTGAAACCACTTAAAAACAGCTGAACCGATTTGCATGAAATTTTGTATGTTGGAAAATGACCAGTGTTGGTAATTGTTTGATGATGATTTTCTCCTCCTCCTCCCATCCCCACCAACTTCCTCTCTCTTCCTCTTTCCCTCCCCCTCCCTCCCCCCAACCAACTTTCTCTCTTCTTCTTCTTTCTCCCTCCCTCCCCTCTCCCCCC
>JAHWFP010230426.1:53642-66662 GCA_023313725.1 Lithobius niger | reverse complement strand
ATAAATTGTTTGAAAACCGTGGGAGTGGAAGTAATTTTTTGCTGGATGAAAATTGCTTAACAGATTGGTAAAATAAGTAGACCACTGATCCGATTCCTTGTATGGTTCTGACAAATAAAAAAGTTGGCTTTCCTGTATAGCTGAATTTTGCATGTGTATGTTTATATTGTATATTTGCGTGTTAAATGCTGCCTATGGATGTTTTGGTCGTGTCAGTATAGCTCGGTGGTTGACCTCGGCCTTTGGTTTCAAAGGTCGTTCGGTTAATTCCCCGCTCAGGCAGTCTTGACATATAATTCCAAATGCAACGTAAATAGGCTTGCATCTGTATTTATATTTATTTAAATGTTGCAAAGGCATTTGTTTTCCTATTTTCCCCTCACGAAAAACGGTTTTATAGCCGACGAAAAAATACATTACCTGTTTTTTATCGCGTTTCCCCCTTTTTTAACTTTAATTCCCCTAGAAACTTGAAAGTTGGCTTCCCAGCCGGGCTTGTACTACTGTGCATGCGAAATATTGGGCTGGCTATATATACTTGGTGCAGCCGTCCGATGGCATCATTTCTCCTAGGGCACTCGCGATCACGTGATCGCCCTGAGCTACTCCCACTCCATCCTCTTCTTCGGGTCTGCTGGTCCAGAGGACGCGTCCTACTCATCCTCAAACTTAGGATGATCCCCACTAGGATGCTTTGTGCTTCCAAGGATCTCCCGGTTGAAGCTTCGCTCCCAGCCACCTTCATTCCAACTTTTAGGAGCAGCTGGACAAAGGACCAATCCATCCTCTCCTAGAACAAGGATACATCCGCCTCCAAAAGTACTCTACCGCCGGTCAGGACGCTCTCCTATCCAGCGATCCGACAGCTGCTCAATCCGCCATCCACTATCTTCCCGGCACTGCTGTCCTCCTTTCCGTCTGAGGCAACCAGAGGTGCTTTTCGCAGGGGCTTGTCGATTACGGAACGCATCCCTTACATTTCGCAAGCTCCCTCCTCCAGTCAACCATCCTTAACTACCTGGTGATTATACAGTTTGCGGATGTATGCATTCCCGTCCGTTCCCATCTTTGCCTTCACCTGCTACTACTGTTCCTCTCGGCTCCTCGGACAAGCTCTCACCCGCTTTCCATCCGCCGCACTCTGACTGTTTGCCCGTTCCATTCCTGACATTTCGTCGACTTTTTTTGCGATCCAGCCACTTCACCTACACGGTGTTCCTCTCACAATCCTATTCACGATGCGTTGGGACGCGGTCCCGTTTCTCCTCCTTTGCGTGTCCTCGTTGACCTGTTTTGTGATGAGTCACCGTCCTCACCAAACTTCGACATCCATTACACTGTCTTAGGACGACAGTCTCCGGATTTTCTATCCCTCACGAGGTCTCCTCCTGTACTTCGTTATCACAAAATTTCAATCCCGGGAATTGCTGCTCTGCCATCAATGCCAACAGAACGCCTAGGACACGCATCCCTCGACTCTTCCTGTACCATCACCCGCACTCACTCCCGCAATTTCTCCTGCACGTCCGTCATCACACCTCCCTGCAGTCAGCGTCCTTCGGGCGAACCTAGTACCAACATACCATAATCTCTCAATTCGCTGGCGGACGTGCAGTTTGCTCCGATCCTGATTTTTGTTTTAAAAAAAAAATGAATGAATGAATAAAAATAATAATAAATCACACAAAGAAAAGACAACAAAGAGACATAATCAGTCCGCATAAAGACCAGGACACGACATTCAGTCAGCTTTGAACCTGTTCCCACTACATCACATCCTGACCCTCGTCATTTTATGCACCACATTATGTGCTACCTTAGACACACTTCATACCTCCTCATCTAACTTCACTTCTTGCACAACTGATCCTGCTGAGTCACGTTTCCTTTAGTTCGAACTTGGCTTTTTACCTTTCTTCATGGCTGATCCATTCCTCTGTCGACTTCAACTACCAGCATCCCTTTACAGCTATGATAACTCTCCATGAGACGTCCGCTGTTCCCTTCGAGGAACCTATCCTCTTCTCTTTACCCGTCCAAAGGCATCTACACTCGAGCTAGAGAGACATCCACCAGGCCTATGTCCTTATCTCCGTCTTTTGCCAACTCATGGCTTGACACTTCTCCTTTTTCCTACAAAAAAGGGGGGAAGGACGCAGTAGTATCACGTCCCCTGTGTCATCTCCATACCTATCCTGCCTACACTCCGATCCTACCTACAGCACTGCATTCGCTGATTGTGTAGTAATTCCACATTCCACCACCAGACGTCACTACAGTCGTCCGCCTCAAAGTTCAAAACGCTACGCGTCTAACGGTTGTTCTGTGTTCTGTTCGTCACTCACCATGTCCGACTCCTCTTCGTCTGAAGATCCTTTGCCCGATGCTGAAGTAACACCGAACATTGAAGCAACGATAACGAAGGAAGCCAATGTGCCTTCACCCGAGGCGTGTAATTGTCTAGGTTTCTCCGAAAACTCCGCTACGTTCCATTTCGATCCTCAACCTTGCTGTCAGCGGCACAGACAGTGACGGACTGGAACGCAGCTGCCGTATCTGCATTTCTATTTCACCGAGCTGATGGTCAGTCACTCGAAGAAAGCAGCTTCAATCAAGGCAACGAATGCAACGTGCAGCCAGGAAGCGAGAAGAGTTACGGGCCCTTAAACAATCACAAGTCCAAGCTCCGAGTTCAACCGCTCCTTCACTGCCTAAGAAAGCCACCAAACGTCAGGTCCACTGCCTGCCACTCATCCTCTGAAACGACCTGCCCTTCCCAACACCGAAACAATTCCTGCAGTAGCAGGGACGTCAGGGTTCAAAACATCGGTGAAAATCAAAGTTGCCCGTCAACGTCTCGTTCCCACTAGGACTCCAGCCTCAACTCCAACTAACACTTTAAAACCATCTGTGCCGTCCTCCAAGGTAAAACGATCTGCGGCATCCTTATCCTCTCCAGCCAGTGTTCTGTCTACATCCCCTCTGAAGACTTTGAACATTCTCTTCAGCGGACGTGCCATCTCCCTCAAAACCGACTCCGTTCCCTACCGCACCAGTGCTTCGAACAGCAATCACTAGGGGTTTGCATCTTTCGGCCAGGGAACAAGAGCATCTGGACATCAACCTAAAATTCCTCTTTGAATACCTAGATGGGTTCGTCACGGAGCTCAATACTTTTTGCTCCGCTCAATCCACCACTGCATCTTTACAGGAAACGGCAGCATCGGCAGAGGCCCTCCAATCAGAAAACGATCTTCTCCGTGCTGCGAACGAGGCTTACTCTAACGAACTTGAGCTTATAAACTAGTGTTACCGTTCCCTTCGCATAAATTATGCTCTGCTCCGTGCACGTAATGCCTGGGTTTCACCAATTCCTGCCTCCCCACCTTGGAGGGCCTGCTACTGCGCTCGTTCTCGCACTCACCGCCTTAGACTTGCTCCATCCTCAACTGCTACCCACTCGCCGTAGCATCCTCATCCTGCGGATACGTCCTCTTCACCCGCCTCAGCCACACTTCATCAAGAAGCTCCCTCGCCGTTGCCATCTCCGCTTCGAGATCCCTCATCCACAGCCTGTGATTGTCACACGCCGGATCCACCACCATCAGCCTCCGCCTCTCCTGTTACGCTTTGGAAGGATGCGATTGCCACAAACCAATTCCAAAAAAATCACTTCGTATTCAGTGTGGCAATACGATAATGGTCCCAGCTTTGTCCCTGTTTACCACAGTATCACCGGAACTTCATCACCTTCTACGGACGTGATGCCATGCTCCCCGTGCCGCAGCAAGGCTTCAGGTGTTGCTTTAGGATTTCGTGTCCTTCTCTAAACCACATCCAATTTTTTTCTTCAAATTTCCTGTCCATTTCGAACTTTTTCGGCGAGGGTTCCGCTTCATCCGCCTCCCATGCGGTGACGGTACGATCGCGATCCTCGCCTATCTGCTCACAATCTCGTCTTCACAAATCAACTTGATCAGTCTACACTTTTCTCCGCAGTACCTAGCTTCCACCAACCATCGTTCCTTGACCTTCAGTAGAAAAATAAAAGAAAAAAATCTGACAACATACTGGTGCTCTGCCTTCAAAGTGTGCTCTATCTTCTGTGATTACTCCGATCCGCTTTACGGACACCATCCGCTTCTTGCATCCGCCGCAGTCCACCTCATCATGCGTCCGCCCTTCTCCATCACCCATGGACACTATCTACTATTCACAACCACTAATCTGCAAGACTGTTCGTCATTCACCTGCTCGCTTCTCGTGCCTTCAGTCCCCGTCCTGCGGACGATATCCACTCTTCAGTTCTTCCAATACCATCTGCAACACCATCCGCCTGTCCGTCTCACACATGGGAGCACCATCTTCCCAGCAAGGTAAACGATTTCGGTATTTCTTTTCTGATTTCCTATCTTGTACCCCACAGTGTTAAGACCCCTGCTTGCGGTCCCTTCTTCTGCTACCTTAACCATTACTAGAATATGATAATTTACCGCACTGCCTGACCTCACTTAGGTGTTACCCTTTCCGAAACAGCAGAATCGCTCCTCAGCCCGCAAATTGTTTCGGTTATTAGTGAATTTGGTTCAGGACTCAGGGTTGTTTTCGCCAGGGACTAGTTCCCGGTGATGCCGGCTTGTACGTGAGGGGAAAGCGAACCTTGCCCTCTTCCGGGTTACAAAGTCCGCTATAAAAAACAGGTAACGTATATTTCGTCGGCTATAAAAAGACTAAAATTGCAGGCCCTGCACCTGCTTAATTTTAGTTTTTATTGCCTAAGCGAAAATATACATTACCTTAAGCACCACCCAGGCCTCCCCTCCATGGTCTAAGTTCTGGGTGAGGAGAAATAATACCATCAGACGGCTGTGCCGAGTATATATAGCCGGCCCGATCCTGCGCATGCGCAGTAGCACAAGCCCGGCTGGGAAGCCAACTTTCAAGTTTCTAGGGGAATTAAGCTCAAAAGGAGGGAGATGCTATAAAAAACAGGTAATATATATTTTCGGTTAGGCAATAAAAACTAAAATTAAGCAGGGCAAATTTTTTTAGTCTTTTGCTACATTCATTCTAAGTATGTAAATGTTGGACAGGCTATTTTGTGCAGGATGTTCAAATGTATAGTGAAAAGGTATGTTCTCTTTATTCGTCAAGCTGGTGTCGGTATGGATCAGCGGTAGGACCTCGGCCTTTGGTTTCAAAGGTCGTGGGTTTGATTCCCCGCTCAGGCAGTCTGACATACAAGTCCAAAAGGCAATGTAAATAGGTTTGCATGTGTATTTATTTTCATCAAGTAAAGCTTGAAGATCCTTTTTGTTAACCAAGGCAGTAAAATTAATTGCAGATCACCGTCGTATCACCTTATAGGCATCAAAAGACAGCAATAAAGCTCAAACGAGTTGCCTGTACAACCTTAACGGTGACAAATCTCAAATTTAGGCGAACCGGTTTGGACTATTTGTAGGTTTAAAAATTTGGTATAGATGGTCAAAACCAGGCACCTTAACTATTGCAAACCCCATGCGAAGAGTTCGTGCAGTGTTGTATTGTATTGTGTGTGTTTTTGTTTTGTTTTGTTTTTCCAACTTTTTACGTTTGAAAACTGAGACGAATTTTGTATTCTTCGAAAAATAAGGTGCCTTGTTTTTGCTTGTGGAATGCATAATGGTTTCTGTTTTATCACTCTCAATTGTTTAATTGACAGAGTGAGAGAAGTGAACGATGTCCTGTTTTAACACCCATTTTGGCATTTGTTTCATCTACCCATTTGTTCCCTTACCTCGATTCAAATGAAAGTTGAAATTTATTTCATTAATTGACGGAATAAGGCTGAACAATTATTATACATCGTGATTCTACGATGGAAACATTTTTGGGGCTGAGGGCGAAATTCGACGTGGATCAATAAATCCTATAGGAGAAACGATTCGCACGATAGTTGGTATACGAATATTCTTGGAAATTCAAGCCGAACTGTGTCGCAAACGTGGTGTTGCGATGAAAGCACTTGCTGTGATGAAGGAGGGGGGGGTGGGTGCATAACGAGAGATCAAAAGGTAAATTCGGCCTGTTTTAACTCTATAATTTGGAAATACGTGGGTCGATCGGAATTTATTCTTTGAACTTTGGCCAAACGACTATATGCTGTTATTGTACCAGTTAATGATAAAACTTCAAAATGGCGTCCAGTAAACGCATTTCGGCGATCGCCGTTACTGCCAGTTGCTAAGAAAGACGTGTAGGAGCAGCTTCGATAATGTCAGAAAACGTCCGTTTCCACGGACTGTGCGACAGACGTGAAACCCCCCCCCCCCCCCCCATCTACCCGCGAAAACATGTGTTTTCACTTTTTGGCTTCTAAAGCGTCCGTCAAATTGAACACAACGAATAGTGTTCAGAAATAAATGTTAATCAAACAGGTCTCTGTTCAAGTTTTGTGAGATTTACGAAATGGCCCCCTGCGGCCATTAAAAAAAAAGAAAAGTTGGTTCTCAGGCCCTCCCGCACCGATTTTTTGACGGGAAATAAAAAGAAACAACGCGGCAAAAAATAACAGTTACAGATCAAAAATGGTCCTTAGTGAGAAATGAAAACATAAAATATACCATTCTTGTCGTTAAATAATTGTATGGAAACGTGGTAAGCAGAATAACGAGGCAGTGTTTTTTTTTTTTATTTTACCCACAACAACAAAAAATTCCCCCAAAATGTACGGAAAACTAGGGCCGAAAAATAAAATCCGCCGCCCGCACGGATTTCATGAGAAAACCAATTTCTTTTTTTTAATTAGCCTAAGTGGCACCCAGTACACAGCTTTTGGCTTGTAGCTGCGAATCATCCATCAGATTATTGAGCACTAACCAGTTACGACTAACATTCACATTTAAATATTTGACAAAAAAAAGGTCTTATTGAATTTCGGGAAAGTTTAGGATGGCGGCCCAAAAATGGTTTGGGGGTTGTATACCTTCTAAATCGTTCAACGGATTTAACACAATGAGCTGCTTATGAATAACCTTCCCAATTAAATGTAAGTCATTGTAAGCTCTTGAAAATCCCAAGATTTTTCAATTATTTGCAAGTTCTCGTTTCTAATTTAGCCTACCTTTCCTAATGAGAAAATTTTTGACAACCATAAAGAAACAAAAAATCCTAAGGGTGGGCGCACACCAAACTCGACAAAACGTCGCACGACAGGACATTTTGTCGAAACCTGTCTCAGCATGCTGCTAGGAGGCCTGATGGTCAGAACGACCGTCTCGTGTGCCAGATGTCCCGGGTTCGAGTCCGGCCTCAGCCACCCCTGGCATTTTCGGGAAGAGATGATGCCCTGTGTGCTCATGTCGATTGTGGCATGCAAAAGAACCTAAGAATTTCCGATGGGATTTAGCTAGCAAAATTGTCCCCCTCTCCTTCTGGCACCATGGCTATGGCTGGGAGCGCGTCAAAAAGCTAAGCCCTGTAAGTCTAGCAAGCTCCGGATGTACCTGTTGAAAAACATCCCGAATTTTAGTCTCTTCAGACTAAGACGTGGTGTACTTCGGTTTTAATCGTTAGTAATAAGCCTGATGTTGAACATTAAAATAAATGGATTTAAGCCAGAATTTAAAGGTAAGTATGTTAGGATTAGTAAAACCTGGTTTTGTCTTTAAAATTCCGTTTGTTTGTTTTTTAAATTGTAAAGTAACCGATAAAATTTCAAGGATAAGTGTAAATGTATAATGTATTGTATATAGCATGATATAGTACAGTGTGGTAGGTACATAATGTCCGGAAGCAGACTTGTATTGGTAATCGTTTCACCGCATGCTACCGCGTAAAGCAGTGACCGTAGGTGGCCGTATTTGGTACTTCGTACTGGTGTGCTGGTTACGTGCCGTGAAGCTGTTAACCATACATTTTATTTTTTTTTAATATCTCTTGTTATTTTGAACAGATTTTCGTTGTGCTTTTTGAGCTGGTATTGTCCTCTTATCCCCCAAACACGCAGTTTGCACGGTGACCCTGCTGTGATCCATATTTTCACTAAAGTAAGAAAAACTCTAAAAATGGTCTCCAGAAGCCAAATAAGACACTGCTTTAGCTTTTGCCGCGTTCCCAGCCGAAGCCATGGCACCAGAAGGGGAGAGGGACAATTCTGCTAGGTAAATCCCATCGGATATTCCTAGGTTCTTTTACATGCCACAATCGACATGAGCACGAGACATCACATGGCCCTTCTCTTCCCGAAAATGTCACGGAGTGGCTGAGGTCGGACTCGAACACAGGACCTTTGGCATATGAGACGATCATGCTAACCATCAGGCCACCTTGCCCCATAGATAAGACACTGCAGTAACAGAAATTGTTTCAGCTTCCTGGGCCTACTGGAGAAGCTTTACAAGCACTCACCCAAACCCCCAAGCTGATTTGGTTTTGCCGTACCACTTTTAATTGGCGTCCTACGGCCCTGTGTGCACCATTACTCTAGGATACTTGCTTAGAAGTTATGACCTGAAAAAATGCCATCAAGGTCATCGATTTGTGATTAATTAATTTAGTCTTGATTGTGTCAATGTGTTTCAATATTGTTCCTCACCATACGTGCCCAACTGTGGCCTTTTGGACCACCCTGTGTATAACGAACTCTGGAAGTTTTTAAAAAGCCATGCGTAATCTTGTTTAACGGCGCCCTTTTCATTTCAGAACTGGCCCAACTTTTCTTCACCCAACTCTGAAATGTTTAGTGATGCTCACTTCCTCCCTCCCTCCCACCCACATACTGGTTGATGATAGCGGATTCAAGCCGGATACACGCCTACTAGGCATCCGCTCTCCAGCCAATCATCCTGCCAAGCCTTACGTTACAGGAAAATGACGAAATTAAGCAATTTATTTCCTTTATTTTGTTGTTACTTTTGCAGGATATGTCTATTTTCAAGTGTTTATTTATTGCAATATTTGTGAGCTGTACACTTTTTTAGTCTTTTTTTTTTTTATCCATTCCAGTTTTGTTATTGTGTAACGGTTCTTTCCCCTATTGTTCTGTGTGTTGTTGAATTGCCACTTTAGTTACGTGTCCGGATGATGGCTGACAACTTGAACGATCTTTGTGCTGGAAATCTAGTCGTAAAACTACTTTGTTAAATTGTAGGTTAAAATTAAATTTCATTGACCTAATAAGGAAGTTGCGAACAGTTTGACCGGTTTTTTTTTTAAACATTATGGTGTATATTTCGTAAAACAAGTAAAATGAAAGCATCACTCGTCGAAAATTGTGACAGAAATGGACGTCGAAGATTTGAAATCTGGCATGAGAAATTTTCGTAATTCGCGGATTTTGGCGCTTTTTTTTTTAAAGAGTAGCAACATTGTAACGCTGGTTTTATTCATGCATTAGCCAAATTAGTTTCAGCAGGACCCGGCTTATAAATTATTTAAAGGAGTGCAGATGGTAATTTTTACACTCCCTGCCCCCTCTCCTCCCTTCCCCACGAACTCAACATTAACAATTTTCGTAAGTTTGTTAGGCTCAATAACCGGTTTAATTATTGTTGAGGGGAGCTGGTTTGTTTTTAAATGTGATGATTTAGGCTGGGGTAAGCTAAAATTCAGCTTTAAAAATTATAATAAAATCTTTACTTGGCTCTTAATCACAAATGTAGTTTTCGTTTAAGCTACTGCCTTAGGGTTTTGACGTTAACTAATGCACTGGGGAACAAAAGAATCGGTATGGAGGAATACAGTTTTTTGGAGTTGGTAAATCCGTTATTGTCAACAAAGATCATAAAGTTTTAATGAAAAAAACTCCTATTTTTATGACACTTATACTGTGACTGGGGCAGAAGGTGAAGGCTCCCCCCCACCCCCTCCCCCCTCCCCACCTCATTTGCCCTGTTCCGTGATTCAGTATGCCATTCGACCAGATTTTTCAGTAGCGAGTGCTTCTATCACCAAAACTAGCTTATAGACGTTTAAAGATAATTGGTGAAACACAAAAAGGGAGTTCTATTGTCTATTCTATTTTCTCATTGTACTGGTAGCTTTTTCTTAAACTCTTTTAAGTTCACCAAGATACGTGTTGCTAAAATGACTTGTCGTCGACTACTTGTAAATGTCTAGGCACATTTTGTTAGTCTATGAAATAGTCTCTGGATCCCTTCACATTTATTCTAAATTTTTATGCACAAGTTACCACTTTTGGGGTAGATAACACCAGCTATTGAACTTTCACTACATTGATGTATGTAATGTATTATTTTTTTTAGAATTTAATGGATTCTTTAGGACAACTCGGCTCGTGCACCTCCTGTTGTTTACAGCTGAACTGTATTTAGTTTCTTTATTAAACTAGCTGTAGGCTAAGGCCTTATAGTTGTTGTTGTTTTTTTAATTATTGCTTTCTTAAATTAGGGCAATTTCGACAATTTTGACTTGTAGGTCTTCATTCCTTGCATTTTTACGCTCCTCATTGGCGAAAGAGCGATTTATAGTCATTTGCACACAATTTTACGCAAATAAAACGTGTTTTTCACAATTTTTTTTTTTTGTAATTTCCCTTCAAAAGTCGTCTGGCCACTTTTTTTCAAAAATACTTAACATTTTGAATTAATTTCCAAATTATATTGCATTGGTTTAATCATTGTTTATAAATTTTATTTATTTTTAAATCGTTTACTCGTTTTCACTCAATAACTTCTTGGTGTTTTAAGCCTTTGGTCTCGTTAGACGATCAGAATGATGTAGTGGAAGGGTAATTAAAATTGGCCAGAATTTGACGAAACTTGAAATTTGAATGTAGTCTGTCCCCACAGGCCGGCTGGCCCTTTAGAAACCTACGCTCCCCCGAGGCCTAGCTTCACTTTTTCCTTACATTAAACGATTTTCACCTATCGAGACGGTCAATCCGATATGATTAGTTTTTAAGCTCGTGATTTTTTCTTTGGGGGGGGGCGGCCCACTATTTTTTCTTAACGTTATTTTCTGCATGCGCTCCGTTTATGTAATGGATATCAATCGTTCTTTTTGTGTTTTGGAGTGTAAAATATAATATCAGTCGAGTCTTACGAATGAAAATTGTCGAAATTGCCCGTTAAGAAATGTCAAAAAGTTAATTTGTGACACATATTGATGTTTGATCTTAGATTGAAACCTTCCAGTAGCCCAAAAAATATTTGCCATACCGTATAAGTTCTGTAAGTAGTAAATCAAGATTTAAAAAATGTGTTTGGAATCCGTCCATAGTAGCCTAAAGGAAATTTATTGTATATGTTTTGTAATAAAACCGAGAATATAAAAAAAAAAGCAAAGTTTGTTTCGAATGAGTCATTTCCTATCTGTATGACAGAGTTGACATTGAACAAACACTCCCATTTGCTAACCGACTTTCCTCTTGGTCATGTCCTCGCTGCCTGATAAAATTTAATCAAACAAACCTTATCAATCAATATGTGGATGGTGGAAGTAATCAGATTTTAAAAGAAATCAGTTCAGGTAAAACTTGAATGGGTGACGACATTGATTGTGGAGTTAAGTAGAAATAACCTTTTGGTGATATGCATCTGCGCGTAGGTAGGTAGCCGAGATACGGAATCCAGCGCACAACCGGATTTTTTTTAAGTGCTTGATCAGGAACGGACTGGTACAAGCTGCCCTACACCCAAGGTGTCAGTCAAATACAGTCGAAATACACACACAACGAAAGTGCTTTCTTAGTTTCTTTTATTTATGTAAATGAGTGTGTTAGTTTTAGGGTTCGTACACGTCCTTAAATGCCTTAAATTTGATAACCGCAAATTCAAGGCTTGAAAAACCTTGAAAATGGTAGAGTTTGTCGAAGCCTCGAAATGGCCTTGTGAGTGTACTTTATTTGAAATGAGATTAATACAGTTCAGGTTAAGTTAGGTACAGCAAAGAATTTGACCATTCTACTTTGAGTGATAGAAATATAAATGTAAACAAATGACGCTCAAACTCAAAAAATGTCAATACTCGTTAGTATTGCTAATTTTCGATAGGCAGTATCCGAAAAATAATATTTTCAGTCCTATCTTCGTCAGACAGCAAGAAACCTTGTTGCTGCGTGACGAAGATAGGAGTACTGAAAATATCGTCAACTTCAATGGTGAGTTTAAGTTATACTTTCAGCAAGTTTGTGACGCATCATTGGGGAAACAAAACTACTTAGGAGGCGGTATATTCTCTTTTCAAATGTCACTAGAGCTTTGTTTAAGTATCGATACATTCCCATGATGATGATAAAAACACCTGGCGCAAGCGCTTGGTATTTTTTCAGCTTCAGAATGCAACTCGGGATTCAGAATATTTATCAACAAAAAAAATTGCGCACTCGTGACATTATTACTGGTAATTTCCCTGAAAAGGTCAAATTTTTTTCGTGTTTGAGAATCACAAACTCGACAACGCTTAAAGGAACATAAATCCCTGTTGGCTTTCCTGCATGACTCAGTTTTCGGACATTAGTTCAAACGTATGTTGATGTTGCCAACACATTCATTTTCTTGTTTTTTCTTACGTGCGAGGTGATTTGGCAATATTAACTCTAACCTGTGTAAATGTTGCCAACTGCAATCTCATCGGGTCACACGATATACTGGAAGGATTTACGTCCTTTTAACCAATTTTATTGAGATGTAAACCTAAAGCCACAAATAAATAGAGCGTCTGCGTTTAATCAGAAAACAAGATTTATCGAAGAGATACATACAGACAGAGATTGGAAGAGTTTGAGAATTTCCCAAGCTCTACTTCGCACTTTTTGTTACTAAAAAATACATAAATTGAAATGTGTATCTGGTGCGTAGTAAATCGTAGCATCACGATTTATAATTTTCTAGGCTAGTGTCTTATAATTTTGCTTCGGCGATCTATTGGAGTAATTAATTAAAATTTTTACCGCATTAGACTTTTAGATTTTTGATCTCATGTTAATTATTAGCAAATTAGTACATGCACGCACACAGAGATGAAACGTCGTGGTTATTGTAAGCGCGCAAATATAGTTAACTAGCGGAGTCGCTC
>JAHWFP010230426.1:19841-53542 GCA_023313725.1 Lithobius niger | reverse complement strand
CCCCCCTCCCCTCATTTCTTTTGCCGTTCGGTCGGTAGATGGCATCGTATGTTTACTGGGTTACAGTACTGTGAATGCAAATCAACAGCATTTAGATAACCATGCCACTGTAAGAATAGTTTGCCTGTAACTTTATTTACAAATTGCTCCATATTGCCTTCAGGCTGCACCGCACTGTGACTGAAGTTGGCGCCAATGATCTGGTTGTCGATGCGCTGTTAAGCTTCAGTCCCCGCCCGGGCCCGGCGATCCACCGGCGCAGGCAGCGAAGAAAAAAAAACATGATACAAAAATAAGTACAAAAGGGAACATCGTGGCTGAGCGGTGAGAGAGCTCAGCCTGGTTGCTGGAGGTTTGCGGATCTGGTCCAACCCCTGGAAAGGGGATCTTGGCAAAGTCCCCGCCAGGACTGCCAGCCAGGGAAGCGTGAGAGGCTACCATGCTCCTTCAGCGGCCATGGGAACCATTCTGGCCAATTCTGGACAATCTTTCGACCCCTCCGATGATTGCACGTTTCCCGGATCGAAACCCTGGGTTGGCACCTCCCTTTACCAGATATTTATTCTTCTTCAAAAGTCTGGTAATGTTCAAAATTGAGCCGGTTCAGCCTTACAAGCATTAAGTTGCATCGGCTGACTTAAGACTCAAAATAAATTAATAATAAAAACAGTATAAAGTAGATACAAGTAATTCTAAATAAGTAGAATCGAGCATCTTGGTAGAATTCATACTCAGGCTGGCAAACCATGCGTTCCCAAGATATTACCAAGAAATTGACAATAAGTAATATTAGTATGTACCGGCAAATTGGAAGATGCCTTCAAGTTAACAATACGTAAAAAAAAATTCATGTAAGTAAATGGCCTATATGTCAAATGAAAATAAATAGTAAAAAGCAGTAGTATTGCCGATTTTTAGTGACACGTGGTAAGCAGGGCAACGAAGTTTTTCATCGTGTGTTTGTCTGTGTATATCGATAAATTTTGAACGAATTATCAATTTCTGGTTTTACACTTTCATCCTCTTCCTATATTCGTGGTTCAGTTTTTAAATAGGTAAAATGGGTGGGGGGAGACTGAAATAAAATATTTAAGGAAATTAATGTGTTACAACTAAATGATGCGGCATAAGCCTAACTTTAGTTTGTGTTGATATTTGGAGGTCCTTAAGTGACCTGGTAGTTAACAAATTAATTAAAATAAGGTATAAAAAAGATTAAAATCCTTGAAAAAGACATGGGATTACTTATTACGGCACATGCAAACCCTTAAAATAGAGCCGATAATTAATATTTGCTAAGCGTTCATCGCTGAAATTTTCCTTAAAAGTTTCTACATGTATTTCCTTTTTTGGTTGCGCAGTGAAAATATACATTACCTGTAAATTTTGCATTTCGTTCTCGTAATGCTGTGTTTGTCCTAGAGAATTTAAGTTGTGGATCCGGCCAGCTTGGTAACCCAGGTGCGCGCATGCACACGTATACAAAGCGCCAGCTGTGAAAGCTCGGCATCTTTTGTTTCATGGTTGCTTCTTCTGCGTATTCTTTCGTTGCCTGCCGTCTTCCTGCTTTTGCCGGACCAGCACTTCGTTTGATGCCATCTGATCACCATCTCTCGTCCCGTGGACGATAGTCATCTCTCACCGACCCGTCACCTCAGCTGTAGCCCGTCCTGGCCTTCTCGTCTTACTGGCCGTTCCTTTTGGCCGTCTTCTGCGCCTTGGCCGTCTGCCGAACTGGCTGGCTCTTTGCTTCATCGTGTTGCAAGTTTTCCTTCTTCCTTGTTCCTGTCAAGCTTCTTGCTGGTTTCATGACTCGGAATCTTTCTTGTGACCAGCCTCCAGGTTGCCTCTCTCTCTCCTTTTCATGTCACCTCCATGCGCCCTGCTTCTTGCCCGCACCACTTGGGTTTCACTTCCCGCGATAGAAATTTGCTGCTACCGGATAAGATTCAAGATTTTCACTTTTCTTACCACCTTTGTTGCACCATCCCTTTTCAACTGCAATTCAGTGTGTTAAGCGCCTCTCATCTGGGATGTGGCTTTTCATGTGACCTTTTGCAGTCCGTTTTCAAATCGAGACCCGTCCACCTGCCTTGCCAAGGATTAAGTTTTTCCGGCCCCCGAGCTGGTATTATACTGTTCAAAGCCTTCGACGCACGACGTCAACATCGTTGATCGCAGTCTCAACTGGAGAGACAACCCTTGCCCTACCGTCTACTTGGTCAACGTTTTGGCCGCTCAATCAACCAGACCGACCATGTCTGTGGCCGTTCTAGGGTGTTCCCCTTGACTCAGCACCTATGATGGACACACTCGCTCACCTCTTCACCATCTCCACTATCACTGACTGTTGCTATCACTATCGCTCACACGACCGGGTCTGTCGCTGTTCAAGGGTTTCCCCTTGTTAACAGCACCGAGACGGCTGCTCACCTCATCGCTGTCCGGCTATCTTATTTGTCTCACCAGGGCCACCTCATCATTCTACCAGACTGACAGGCCTGCTTTCATTCAGCGACTTTTCCAGGGACCTATCGCGTCGATCGGCTTCTCGGCCCCAGACCGCCACAGCTGTTCTTTCACCAACCTCACGGATCTATGACCACAATTTACGAACGAATATTATGAACGCACCGCAGTGGTTGCTTATCACCCAACTCGAGCAACCTTTACATCTGTCCAGCAACAATGAATGCCGAGTCTTTCAACCAGGCCGACCGGGACTGTCTCAATTCGGCGGCCTCTCTCAAACCACCGACACCCACTGCTCAAGGAGCCAATCCACTATCGTTGTCTCTCTTTCACTTGGCCCTGATGGGCTCATCCAAACCTAAGCTGCTGCCACCTTCATACTGCCATGCTCAGTTGACAGCACAACCCTTCACGTCTTCAGTCACAAATCATTCACCCCCTACACTTCACCAGCATCATGTTGGTTTCCCGAAAATCTTCGTCTTTTCCTTACTCGCACTCACGAGTCTATCCACCCGCTTTTTCTCGGCTTTTTTTTTTTTACTCAGTGCCACAACATCTTATGCCATTCTCATTCACCATCATGATCGAATTTGCAGTGGCCTTTCAATCGTCTTGTGGTCAAGCTCCAAATTCAATACCTCTCGGACCTATTGATCGCTTCTGCATCATGACAATCAACTCGGCAATCATCTGCAACTATTCGTTTTCTCCTCGCCCAACGTCGGTTTTGGCCTTCGCCTGCCAGTAACCATGTCCGTCATGTGCACAGTGGTGACATCGTGTGAGAAATCGGCACACTTCACTCTTTGCTTTCACACAAACTAGTGGATTTTTCTCTACCACACGCAACTGTGTTGCGCAAATCAAGATTCAATTTCAAGCCAACAGTTAACATCTATTCATCATGAAAAAAATCAATACGAGAGGTGGTTCATCGCAACAACCCACGGAGAAACTTTTCGAACACACAGGCACCCTTTCCGTCGCTGAAATGGACATCCAAACTTCCTATTGTACGGTGTGTGCCAGAAACACAGAGACTGTAATTACTACAACAATCCCTACCCAATTTGTGTCTCGAAGAAAGCAAGGGAGTGTTTGGTGCATCTAGACTTGGGCATCGTCTCCAAACCTTCTCCGAAACCAACTTGCAGGCTGTAAACTCGTCGGACAACCCCTTCCACTCGCTGTTCGTCACATAGACTGTGCCATCCTCAGCCATGTCGTCATCCTCCACTTCATCACTTTTAACAGTCTCCTCCAAACTGGCCTCATCAACAATCTCATCTCCACAAGGAACATTCACACCAATCATTGTGGAAAGCAACAAAAAAACGGCAAACGACACTTCGTCAAAGGGAACCCTCGCGCCGCCGGAGTCGAGCTTCCTGCAGTGGCTTCAACGATTACGTCAGCTAGATTCTGTTCTCGCTACTCAACTTGGGACTTTTGCAAATGAGACTGATTCTTCCCCAGCATCACAAGACTCTTCTTCCACACCCCAAGAAGAGTCTGCAACACCCGCACCTGAAAAACAGACATCCACATCTACACCCCAGCATGAATTGCCAACACCAAATGTGCCAAATTCATCCTTGAATTCGACTATCTCTCCACTTTTGGGTTGGATAGTGAAACGCCGAAATCTTGCTCGACACCACTATCTTTCTTAAAGCCAAAACACCTTCGTCAAACAATCAGGAAAGACCTTCATTTGTCATAATCCAAGGTGTCCCATCTGAAATCAAACATTGAAACAGTAAATTCATTCATTTCGGCTTTATCATCTAAGTCTGCAAAGTTGCACACGTCCAACTTTCGGCGTCTAGGAGGCCGAAATATCATCCTTCACCGAGAATGGCCAAGCCTGGAATTCACAAGCTCACGGATGTTCACGACACCAGTCGCCCAATCGCTAAACCATCAGCAACCCACAAACTAATTAACGTCCCATGGGTAGCTCGTCAGGAAACACCATCTTCGCCAACAATGTCACGATTTCGCACAACCGACCACCCAAACGCACATAGCTCATTAGCTGACTGGGCTAAGTATCGAGCTCCCTACCTCCGAAAAATTCTGTAGCTATTCATTGTGGCATTTTAATAGCGAAACGTCTTTTAAGCCACTCCATCCGGACATGCTTCCCTGCACAAAAACCCGAACCTGGGATATTCCATGTCAGAATTGCTGATCAAAAGCCAAGGGCTACTCCTCCGGGGCGCCGGAATTGTATCGACACAGTCACATTAATTCTGGAATTTTTTTAATGCTGACCCGTGTGTGGGAACCGGAATTACAGTAACTCCGGATTCTTAATTTGATTTAAAAGTGTCCCCTCTTGAGTCACCTTCTTGACATATCGAAAGAGAACAAAAGATGCCGAGCTTTCGCAGCTGGCTCTTTTTATAGGAGGGGCACCTGGATTACCAAGCTGGCCAGATACAAACAACATAAATTCTCTAGGACAAACACAGTACTACGAGAACGAAATACAAAATTTACAGGTAATGTAAATTTTAGTGGTCAATAGAAACAAATTTCAGACTGTCCTCCCACCGGGCCGGTAAATTATGTTTTTCTACAGATTTTGCCCCCTTTTCTTTCCCCCCCTTTAGTTTCCCCGTATTGCTCAGGTTTGCAACATTACTTCATACACGTGTAGGTGTTGCAAAGTCATTTTTTTTTTCTATTTTCCCTATCGTGAGAAACGGTTTTGCTATTCATTCATTTTAACCTATGTAAATATTGCAAAAGTTATTTCGTACAGGATACTCGATGAGAAATTATGGTTCTTTTAACGATGTAGGAATGAAATTTGGCACGTTGTTAATAATAGCTTTGATAGCTAGCGATCAGCTGGTGCTGGTTGTGCATTACTCTCATTCAACGAACGTTTTTATTGCCTGGAAGATAATATTACGTCAGTTACACAATGAAATTCCAACATTGAGCACTGAATCCAATTTCATTTCATTTGTTATCAGCTCTAGAATCATGAATGATTTTTTTTTTCGCGTCTGTCCCTTATCAGTATGGAATCTTCGAGATTTTGAGTTTAGTTGCTGTTTCATGCAGTTGGAAAATGTATGACTCATTTCTAGCACAATTATTATTTTAATAAAAAGTAGTGTTAACTCAAAAAGAAAGTGGTATTTAATGCGCAGAGAGCAGGGTGTAAGGAGAACGATGTGTATGTATTGTATACACACCCCCACAAGGAGGTATCCTAGTTTTTGCTACCTCCACGTTTGTGGCGATGAACGGTTTGTTTTCTCCCTCTGTTCTTCTCTTTTCGCTCTTTCAAGCCACTTTTCTTTCATTTCCTTGGAGTTCCAACCGTTGAAATTTTTCAATTCTATGGCTTTATTGTTGGAAGCACTTCAAGCATCGGAAGTGCATCCTTAAAATCGGTGAAGAAAAAAAACAGGCAGACGAGTTAGTACCATGCTCCAAGGTTTTTTTCTTGGTTTACTTATTTTAAGGAATTTTTGCATTAATTTTGTAAGGGACTAAAATATTCATTCTCATCATAATTATGTAGTATTGCTGGGACTTTTAATTTGCTATCCGGTGTGGCAGGATAATCTCTCGCCGGATGTTTTGTCTTCCCCGGAGAAAATATCCTAGGATAGTGTCTCCCGGGGAAACACTTTGCCCAGGATAAGGTCTCCCCTCCAGGAGGTTCTCTCCCACTACCTTATTTACTTATGTATTGTTGCTAGTTATACTCTTAAGTAGGGGGATGAAATATCCTAGGAAATGCTCTTCCCCCCTTGAAATTATCTATCTTTGCAAGACAGTAAAGGGGGATGAATTACCCTAGGATGTAGTCTCCCCCTTGAACTTATATATCGTTGCAAGACAGTAAAGGGGAATGAAATATCCTAGGAAATAGTGCCCCCCCCCCCTCTTGAAATTATCTATTTTTGCAAGATTGTAAAGGGGAGATAAAATATCCTTGGAAAATAGTCTCCCCCTTGAACTTATCTGTTGTTGCAAGACAGTAAAGGGGGATGAAATATCGTAGAAAATTGTCTCCCCCCCCTTCCACTTATCTATCGTTGCAAGACAGTAAAGGGGATGAAATATCCTATAGGAAATAGTGTCCCCCCCTTGAACTTATCTATCGTTGCAAAACAGTAAAGGCAGATAAAATATCCTAGGAAATAGTCTTCCCTCTTGAACTTTTCTATCGCTGCAAGACAGTAAAGGGGAATGAAAGTTCCCAGGAAATAGTCTCACCCCGTGAACTTAGGTGCTATTGCATAACAGTAAAGAATATCCTAGGAAATGTAATCTCCCTTTACTGTATTGAACGAAAGTTAAGGGTGGGGGGGGGAGAGACTTTCACCCCCCTGTACTGTCTTGCAACAATAGATAACTTCAAAGGGGGGAGACTACTGCCTAGGATTTTCATCCCCCTACTTCGAATATAACTGGCAACAATGCATACGTCAATTAGATAGGGGAAGTGAATCTCCTGGAGGGAAAGACTTCATCCTGGACAAAGTGTCTATCCCGGGAGACACTATTTTATATTTTCTTCACTATATTTTTCACTATATTATTTTCACTATATTTTCTTCGAGGGAGACAAAACGTAGGGTGAGAGAATATTCTACCACACCAGCCAGCATGCTTCTTTTTTGTCTATTGTTGTATTTTTATGGGTGCCAGTCAATTTAGTCATGAAAACTCTTTGTCTCAGACAAGTCGGTTCCAACAGAAAAAAACACTTACGACAATTTGGTGAATAACTGACCAATAGTACTTAATGGACTTCAACTTATTTGCCTTTATTTGCAATACTTATCCGCTCTGGAGAGTGATCGAATTTTTGCAGCATCTGTAATTCCGTGACCGAATTGTGGCTCCATTTTTGTGTGTGCAGCTTTGTTATGGGTCAAGTTAGGCTTTGGTTATCAGTCATGAGACAGTTACTATATCGGTAGTAAAAAGGCATTAATACGGATACTTTTGCTACGTATCGTCTTGAATACGTGTTCAAACAATCTGCAGCCACAGTTTTTCTCGCGTTGGTCGTTATTTTTTCGTTGCGAAATCTAACGATTTCGTCATTGGAGTAGAAAACTTCCTCGGTTCGTTGAACAGCGGATTTATGAATGAATGGAGGAAGGAAGTAGTAGGTGGGGTCGCGAGAGAGAGAAGGAAGGACACGCACATCTGTAGATTATTGCTGATAAACGGCCTAAAGCAATCGACACGCTTCCCTCAAGAATTCAATGCGATGAATAACTGGGCGGAGATACACAACATTAGAGATAATAATTAATGATCAGTTAAATGTTCTGTAATGAGGCGTTTGTTAACTTGCACGTTATTGAAGTTTTAACTATTGTCTTCCTCGAGGAGTCCTTTCAACTATAGTTGTTTGTGAGAACATGCAATCTTTTCCTTTTCGTGGGATGAAGTATAGGTTATTTTCCTTCTGGAAATGGGAGGGGTGTTTTTCTTCTATTTTTTGTGCGTTTGTGACACGATAACGTCCAGAATTTTGTTCCGATTCGGTTGAAATTTCATGACAAGGTAGCTTTGGTGGATGATATTTACGAGTTCGAAGACGAAAATCCTACCTCATATATATATATATATATATATATATATATAAGAGTGAAGGCTTAGATAATTCCTTTCTGTTTTTTTAAATACGATTCATTTCAGAATTTCAATAAATTTCTGGACACATGTGAGAAATATGGACATTTCAGGACAAATTTTCAAAAATCAGGATATCTACCACTGCCTCCCCGAAGTCAGCAGGATTGACTTTGCGAATGTTTTGGCCTTTTTGCTATCACTCAGTAATACATATACATAAATAATGGATATATATCATTATACATACACATATTATTTATTTATACGTATTACTGAGTGATGGCAAAAAGGCCAAAACAATAGCAAAGTTAATCCCGCTGACTTAGTATAGGCAGTGGTAGAAGTTGTCCTGAATTTCCTGACTTTTGAAAATTTGTCCTGAAATGTCCTTATTTTTCACATAACGTCCTGAAATTTATTGAAATTCCGAAATGGATCGCATTTAAAAAAAAAAAAAGGAATTATTATCGAAACCTTCATTTTTGGACCGGCATAACAAATATGGTGATATACGGTAGAGCGCTAGCATGTATCGTTCACGAAATTCGGGAGAATGCTTCTGCACGGATCTTGGCAGTTGCTAAGCAATTTGTTTCCTAGATGAATGTTTTTACTTGGCTACCCTTTTATGCAGTGCCGGAGCAAGAGGGGGCAAAGAGACCCCCTGGCCCAAAAATGCTGGCCCCCCCCCCCCCCTTCCAAATAAACTGGGAGGAAAAAGTTGAACTTCAATAAATGCTCTATTGACGAAGCCTAAATACAATTGGTCTTGAAAATTTATTTGTGAGTTGCTGCAGTAGTTTATGATTGAGGTACCGTTTGACTGGCAAGAAAACTCGCAAAAATATGAATTTGGCAACAAGTACTTAACTTCCGGCCCGGTTTTTGGGGCTTATTTACAATAAAAATGTTGAAACGCAAAAAAAAAAGTGGGAGCTGCCATAAATTGTGGACTTCACACAGCCACAGAAAACTTAAATATTTGTTGCCAGATTCATGTTCTTGTTAGTTTTCTTGCCATTCAGTGGGCATCTCTAACGTAAACTAAATACAATTGTAATCCTTCAAATGTCGACAAACATTTTTGTCTCACGCGTATCTACCTTACCCATTCATGTCATAAAATGTACAAATTCGTATTAAACCTTAAAAAAAGGCAATGTCTCATAATCTATCCTTTTAGGAATGTTAGAACACAATTCGTCACGAAACAAAAGAGAAACGATGAGCTAAATAAAATTGCTTAAATTTGTGTTAAACAATTATTCGGCCGAATAACAGTAAATCTTTAAACTATTTGGCCGAAATATACGTAATCGGCCATTTTGGTCGTTTGTATTGATACGTTGCCGACGTGAATCTAATTAGGCAGTGGTTGATATCAAACCCCTACCCAGGGCTAAGAGATCTCGGCACTCGATTCAGTATAGCCCTTAGTTGGTTTGTAAACACCATTGTTACAAAATCCCGCTGCGCTTGTTAACTTAGGGCTAAGATGTTGAAATCGGTAAATAAAAACTTGTAAATTCACTTTCATCCAAAAATACTCGCCTTTACATTTATTTTTAATATCGTAAATATTAATGCTTCCATGCTCCATACTTAATTTACACTCGTAAGAAGATCCGTTGGCTCCCAACAGTGTCGTGATCTACTGATTCCTAGTAGGTGCCTTCCACACTTACCCTTCACAATCGTCTAAGCATCCGTTCAAGTCGGATGTGTGTTTGTGCTTTACCTAGTATTTGTTCTTCAGATACTAATAATGTTGCTCAATTCAAAAGTGCTCTCACCTCGAACGACGAGGATAGCTGTACACATCGGAAAACACCCAGACACAAGAATCGTTTGTGCCGTAGATGCCGTAGTTGTCATTTTATTAGCAATCATTGTGCGGTTTGTGTCACCCATTTCTGCAGTCCCATCAAAACAATCTTATGTGCTTGGCGGAAAACGGACCGTAGGCCGACTTTCGAAGCTTGTAGATGGGCTGGTTTGGCGTGAACTGATGCTAGTCGTGATGAACAAATTGCAAATTCCCTTTGTGCACAGAATTGCCCCTCTGTTTACTTAAATTTGCCACCGAATGAATCTCATTCTGTCCCAGAACGCAAGTCTTCACGCTGCCTATCAGCACTTCCAACCATCCTCCTGATGAAGGTCCACCCGTCGTTAAAAACTTTGGTAGCGTCACTTTCGGTACCAGGAGAAATGAAGTCCATCTGTGTGAATCTCCCTTTCTTTAGTAGGGCCATAGTGAAACAAACAACGGCTGAAGAGGAAGCAGCGGCTAATCTGATCGCCATTTTGCCTGATCAGGAACACGGGGCGATCGCCAACTTGCTTTCTGATTCCGCCATTGCTTCCCGTGTTGAAAAATCGTCGCTCATTCTTGACTCTAACAACACCAGTGCTACGCCAACACGGAAGACCACTTCAAAGCATGCTTTACTTAATAAGTCCATTAGATTTTTTTTCAAAATAAGAGAGCTAAAATGTCCGCTCTGTCAGAAACGGTATAGGCATCAGTTCGTCTGGCTTACCTCCGTCTTCGGCCTCCGTTTCATCACAGGAACGTGTCAATGTGCCTATCAGTTTGGGGGCGAATGCTGATTCGCCACAGATGCGTGTGCATGTTCCTGTAACTACCTCTGTGCACTCTGATCGACTGGTGTGGGTGGAAAACACCAACTCTAGTGGCGAATTCCACTTGTGGCACATTGTACAATCTGATAACATTCAACTCGTTGGTGAAGTCAGATTGGCACATTGTCTGACTGAAACGAATGGCACTCGCCATCCCCAATCGCGTCTCTCAGCAACTAAGTTGACATGTGGGAGTGGTACATTCTTATTGCTCCAGGTGAATGACTCCCTCTACTCACCGATGTGTCCCACCACTCCCTCTACTCGCTTCCCAGCTTCATTCGCCGGCACGTTGAATCGCCCTATTGCTCATTCGCCCAATCATTTTGCAACCGTCTCGCCGTTCTGCGTTACAACACGCCACTCAATCGCCTGTTCGCCACTCCACGATGCAACCAGCCACTCATTCACATAATAGTCGATTCACCACATGGATTCACCAATTTGCTCCAAATGCTTCGGGCATTCCTGTACGCAGTGGATTGAACTTTTACATCAACAGTACGTTAACACAACGTGGTTTGAATGTCAACAGTGAACTCTTTGTACACAGTGGACAACAATTTTCGTCGTATACACAGTGGAATTCCTGCCCGTCAGAACATTCCTTCTTCCTTTCCACCTAACATTCGCCTTATCGTCAATCCGTCGGATTACCCTCCTGTACCACAACGGTCTTCTTCAGTGTTCTCCAGGCATGCTTTTGATTACGATCACTTGCTCGTCGATTGTCTCCCCACCCCAAATCTGCATCTCGCAGCAAGGGCATTCGCTCGGATTCCAACAGTGTTCACACTGCCGCTCTCATAATGGTGACGACATTCATGGGGAGGGGGCGGGGGTTTTGTCCGTAAAAAAACAGTTCGCTTCATCCGCAAATTTCTATCTTCCTGTACCCTTTTATGACCAAGCTCTTGAACCAGTTGTCAACGTGGCTGATATCCCTCAGACGTCGACGAAAGTGGAAGAGGAAGAGAACATCCTTCGTTAGTTCCTTCGCGCTTCGTCTCACTCAGACATTGCCTATTCGGCCTCTACTGCTGCTGTCAGGGCTTACTTAGCTGAACCCCCTTCCTCTCCCTGGCTTTCATCCTGGAAGACTCCCTGCAGCTCATGAAAAGAGCACCGTCTTTTCAAAAAGATGCGCTCAATTGGGGATATTCACCTGCTGAACCAGGTTTTCTGTCGTAGGCAAGCATATTTGGAGTCGGCCTACAACATTCACATGGACATCGTCGACCATCTACGACTTCTGCCTATCCACAACTCTTCGTGTTTCTTCAACAACCAACTTGTAACTCTTGCTCCAAAGTTGATGGAGAAGGACAAACCTCCTGCACCCAATCCTGTCACCTCCAGAGGTCAAGGGAAAGGGAAGAAAACCCCTACAAAATTGGGCCCTTCCCTCCTACCAACCCGTCCAGGAAAACAAGGGCACTAACGCCCCTTGGAAAAATCCTCCATCCCAAGATCTACAACCCGCTTCCCGACAACCAGGACTGTGACAACCCCAGACATAGGGGTTGGTCAAACCAAAGAGGGAAAAGAGGCTACAAAGGGAAAGGATGTGCGAACTCCCGTCCTCGTTTCTGACTTTCTGGATCCACCACCCCTTCACCAACGGGTGAGGTGCAGGCTTCGCCATTATTTGAAAAATTGGGAATCCATCAATTTGGATTCCTTAGTGCCCTCCATAGTCAAGAACGGTTACCTTCCACCTTTCATCTCTTTTCCAGCGCACTCAACGGGTTCACCACCTTGCTTCAAAATATGCTACCCAAACAGCTTTCAGAACAGGAAGTACTCAAGCTTCTGGAGAAGGGAAAATCCAGCGTTCTCCAACTGCGGATCTTTACATCCCTGCTCAGGTAATACCGAAGAAAAACAGCGAGATATGCCTTATCTTTAATCTCCGGAAGCTCAACTCTTTCCTTTCTCAATTTCATTTCCAGATGAAGACTCTTTCGTTGATAAGAGAATCGCTTCAACAGGAGAATTCACAGCCTCTGTGGATTTCGAGGATGCTTACCTCCATTTTCCCCTTCATGCAACCGTCTGCCACCTATTTCGATTCATGTCAGTGGGGATAACATGCCACTTCGAAGTGATTTCCTTTGGCTTGTCAACAGCCCCTCCTGTCTTCACATTGGTTCTTCATCCAGTAGTAGGATATCTACACAGCTGCTACATTCGCACTCAAGTATACCTGTACGATTGGCTGTTTCGGAATCTCTCGGCATCACTTCTGCTAGACCTGCACTTCATTCTGTTTCTCTTCCAGAAGTTGGGTCTAGGAGTCAACGTCTTGAAGCCAAGATTCCAACCGGCACAGTCCTTCATTTTTCGCGGTGCGAACTTTGATCTGGACAGATTTCTGATTCGCCCCTCACCAGAATGGAGTCTGAAGCTCACCTCATCGTTGAATGGTCTCCGCCATGCTCCGAGCATCTCTGCCAGGGAACTCCGCTCCATCATCGGACAGCTGGACTTTAGCACCCTTCTTGTGCCTCTGGGTTCTTGGAGGACCAGACCCATGCACTGGTTTTGGAGGGAGGAGTGTTTCCCTCAAACCTCTTGGTAAGATCGGATATCAACCGTTAATCTACCTTGGTCAACCCTGGAAGGGTGACTTCATCCATCCAACCTAACTGTGGGAGTTCGGGTACGCCAACCAGTCCTAAGTCTCCTCCTGTTCACAGCTGCCTCGAACATGGGATGGGGCGCCCACATAGAAGACCGAACATCTGCCGGTATTTGGTATACTGCAGCAATGCAGATTCGACTACGCATCCCTACGACACATGTGAAATCTAGACACACGCTAGTGTGTTGCCATCAAATGATACATATGGGGGAAAGCATGGGCAGAACATAGACATAAATAGCCAATAAATTAACTGAACAAAAACTGGCTTCGCCGTTTAGAAAAAAAGCATTAGTGTGCCTATCCCCATGGAACTTACAGCTGTGAAGGTACAGAAATAAAAATGGATTAGAGTTCACTCGAACGCAACGAACGATAATTTGAACTCCAATCCCAGGGAACAAGGATTTCGACATGCCAGCCTCCATGCACACGCATTCATGTATATCACTAATAAAACGAACAAAACGGTTGGATATTTCAAACAAAACAAAAAAAAACACAAAATACAACATATACACGCATATGTACCAGAACTAAAACCTAAATCCACAAACGCATACAAAACAGACACCATAAACAGCAAAAACGTCTAAAAATTGAAAGATTAAAAATACATAGACAAAATGAACGTGTAATTACTCACACGAACTGGAACTAACGCAGACACCATTAAACACAAACATAGGCAACTAAGAGTCTACTTGTTTCAAAATTGTAAATGCAAACAAACTACACAGTCATATACCTATTCATACGAAACAGACTTAAAATATAAAACAAACACAGACAAATAAAAAAAAACAAGCGCCTGTATAATACACAAATTTAGCACACACACACATGCACATATTCACGCACAGGTGCACAAACACATTATACATTAGACATTTCTAACAAAATGCATTCACTTTCTGACAACCAATGAGTAAAAACAGTCCTTGTTCCCGGAATTGGAGTTCAAATCATAGTTGGTTACGTTCGAGTGAACTCTAATCCACTTTTATTTCTGTACCTTCACAGCTGTGAGTTCCAAAGGGATAAAAGCTCTGATGTTTTTTTTTCTTAACGGCTAATGCGTTTTTTTGTTAAACTGATAAGACGTCAAAAAAAATCCTTCAACAATAAAGCTTGTATTTGCCGACTGTTTACTTTGTTATCTTTCTGAGACAGACAAACAGTTTTTTTTTACATGTTTGCGGCTCTTTACAAGCTTAAATACTGTTGCTCCTGCTGCTTGAACTTATCAAGCGATAATCCATCCTCAATATTATCAAGTACGTTTTTTTTTTAATTAGATTTAAAAAGAAGAAGAAACAAAAGTGATAACTCGTACGGTGGGTTGAATTTGTCCTTCGACGACGTGATGTGCGTCTTGTAGGTGACTTTTTTTTTTTTAATGTTTGAAGTCTTATAGTAAAACTATAGTGACTGCGGCCTATCTAGAGTTCGCCCCAAAACGAACACAGATAATCGATTGTATATTTTTGGCAGCAGAGTGCTTTGTTGATATCCAGGATAGTTACAAAAACAATGGCGGCCGTCGATTAAAGCTGCTCCCTCCAGGAAGACGTAGCCGCTCATAAAATAACTGCAGGACTCAAGATAGGCTGCGCACACAATATCCATATATTTCGCTCACTCCATTGGCGTCGATCCACGCTTCATGTAATTTCTTTGATTCCAAGAGCATCACAGAATCGATGTACTGATTATTTCGACACAAATTAATTGCAATTGTTGCTCACAGTTTGTTCATCACATTCCTCGGCACGTCTGCATTTCCTACATTATTCAAAACGTACGATTTGTTTGTTTGCACATTTGTACGTCTTTTCCTCCTGAAGTAAACCACCACGAAGGTGAGAGATGGAAGATTGAGAGAGAGCAAAACGAAACACACATAAAAAGGTTTATTTTACGTTGAAATAGCTCGCTTTGCTCGCTCAATCCACGCATCTCCGTGCTTCAGAAACACGAATGTTTGACACCCTTTAAACCAGGTCTATGGTTTTGATTTTTCCACGCATTAAGTTAGCTGATACAAAACCAATTTCAAGATCTATATGACTGTAGTATGCTACAAAATATGTCGTTCTTTTAGATTATTTTTTGCGTGCATCTTTTTCCAGGTCATCTCGCTTAGCTCGAGGTAGTTTGCATGAACAAACTATGACGTCATGAACCAACACCATGAGAAAGGGGAAAAAAATTTTGACGGTACGTTTTCAGGTTTTTTCGCGCATGTTAGGGTCATAATATCATGTTACAGCGATGAAAACAGGCCTAACGGTTGCATTTAATTTTCTTCCATTTGGTCCTACTCTCATCTTTGTAGGTGCCTTGGTTCCAGAGGAGTAGAGGTACACGCACGCACATCATACGTGTTTAATGATGTAGATGGGGTAAAACGACTCTTTCTGTTCAGAATTAAATTGGGGGGGGGCACTTGAATTTATTTTTTATGTTGTATTTTTTTTAGTTTAGGGTACCGAGCAAAACGCACCTCTTGTTTTAAGTGGGTACATACTTATATGAAGCACGACGAAGCATTTTTAATTATTGTGTGCGCGGTGTACCTTGCAAGTATTTTGTGAGCGGCTACGTCTTCCTGGATGGGGTGGCTTTAATCGATGGCCGCCATTGTTTTTGTAACCATCTTGGATATCAACAAGGCACTCCGCTACTGAAAACGTACAATCGATTATCTGTGTTCGTTCTGCGGAGAACTCAAGATAGGCCGCGCACACTATAAACGAAGCAATCAGTCTGCATTGAAGACTGGCTTTGGGATTTACATTACGATTTATTCTTTATTTATTTTTAATTAAGTAATGTGGAATTTTTTTGAGTGGTCTTTGGTTGTTGTATTTTTTTTTTTTGCAGCCACAACAAGCTACCCACCCCGTTCAGCCTTGGGTTCAGTTTTATACACTGTTGTACTATGAATTTGTGACTAATTTCCCTGATCAATTATAGCAACTATTGCAGTGTTGATAATGTCTGCTTAAAATTGGTACCGCAGAGTCAAACCCACAAAACCACTTGTTCCATTTTGTTGAGATGTCAAGGGCCGCCATTAATTCTGGGAACCCGGAATAAATCATAAGATCCCCCTCTTTCAAACATTTTTTGAGGACTTCATTTTTTTTAGCCATCTTTATTTATTTATTTATTTATTTATTTCATTTGTTTACAAGACAAAACCACTATTAGTTCCCGAAAACGGGAGAGGATAGACACAAAAGTATGTACAATTTTCAACAGTGAAAAAAAGAAAACAAAGATGGTAAAAGCTCCCTCAAGGGTGTGTATACCCGTTTCGCCGATTCCCGTTTCGCCGAAAATTAAGCTCTGAATTCCCTTTTCGCCGAATGAAATTATTCGTATAAAACTTGACGTTGGAGAAATTAAAGATGCATTCCTAATTGGAGGGAATCTGCGATTAGTTGCGGTTTCTGATGTTACATGTTTAGCCGTGAGACACGGTAATTTGGAAAAATTATTTGGCGAAACGGGAATTCCCTTTTCGCCGAAAACTGAGACACTGGTTAAAATTCGACGAAACGGGATTCGGCGAAATGGTCATACACCCCCTCAAGCGTAATATGTAACAAAAATATATACACGTCGGAATGTAACCAGAAAAATGTAACCTGGATGGGGTTGCTTTAATCGATGGCCGCCATTGTTTTTGTAACCATCTTGGATATCAACAAGGCACTCTGCTACTGAAAACGTACAATCGATTATCTGTGTTCGTTCTGCGGACAACTCAAGATAGGCCACGGACACTTTACTCTTGTTAACGTGTCTATTTGTCCGTGGGTCTCCCTTCTGTAATCAAATTAATTTCCCTAGAAGATGTATGTCTTTATTTTGTTTCAGTATTATTAATTCTTTTCTTTTTTTTCTTTCATGTCTTCATGGGAACTTAAACCTAATTTTTCATATGGGAGAGAATCATCCCTTCCTTGAGAGTAAAGGCATTTTCTTAGTTGGTGAGAAATAGCCTAGGGGTGGTCTGCGCTTGGTTGGACAACGTCTCTACTATTAAGACCTTGCATTTCCATACGCAATTACAGACTGGATGGAGGGTTAACGGATCAGGAATGACCGCTAGTTTCTAACTTTCCTTCCTCGTGGACATGCTTTTTTTTTTATTTAACCTACTCGTGTGTAATTTAGATAATTAGTATCGGAAAGAAAAATTTAAACAAAAATCTCTTCTTTAAGTTAATATAATGATCACGTAAATCAATGGAAGACAGAAATGTATCGTAGCCAAAGAACCCAAAAGGTATTAAAGTTTTGGCTATTCAGAGCAATGTATCAGAGAAAAAATAGCTGCCACCAAGTTAATGGTCTTAAGTGCGCTCGCTCAAGTTTGACTGACGTGTCACTTAACTGATTGAGTGCGAGTGGCAGGAGATAGGTAATGGAAGCCATTGTGCCGTAATATACAAACAAAAGCGTCAAGTGTGCCGTAAAAATAGGGTTATTATTATGAATGAAGTTTCACTTTACTTGTTAAAATGTACACGGATAAACATTGATGATTTTAAGTGAAATAAGTAAACATACAATTCAGAAAATTGCATCTGATTAAGTGCTGTTGTGCTTTACGAACCAAAAAAAAAAAAAAGCCGTAAATCAAATAAAAAAAATCATAATTTTTATCCGTGTACATTTCAATAAGTAAAGTGAAACTTCAGTCATATATCCTATTTTTTACAGCACACTTGACGTTTTCGTTGGTAATCCGTGTACAATTTTTACACGGGTGAATAATTTTTGGCACCAGCATTGTTAGCATTTTTTTTTATTCTTCCGTATATGGCTTGAAGGGCGACTTGTAGGCTCAATAAAAATGCAATTCAATTCAATTCTTCCGTCGGGCAGATGACCAGGTGTGGTTAACGCTCGCTAAAAGCCTTTGAACCCTTTATGCCTTACGGCCGGCGGTTGTATTTGCGGATTGGCATTGTTTCGTAATTACAAAGTTTGAAACCATGTAAAACTGTAAAACTGACCTTTCAGGGTCCAGTTACTCCGGAATGATTCGCCAATTGAAAAAGTGGTCTCTTTGAGAATGAAGGAGAACGAAATTTCTGGCTTAGACCATGTTTCAGATTTTAGGTAGGTGCAGTAATTTTTTTTCTGAAATGGTGGCAGAATAAGAACAACAACAAGTGTTGAACAATTGTCAAATTTACGTGTGACTCCCTATTTTTAATATTTGCGTAATAGTTGCATAATATTTGCTATAAACATACCTTCCATACTTAGCTACTATCTAGCCAACTTTGGTCGGAAAATATTGAATTATAGGGACGGAGATATTTATTGTTTTAATTTTGCTGGATGAGGACTTTAATCATCTGATGTACTATAAAGAAATATGGTGGCCCGGCAAAGGAGTACCAAGGTGTTGGTGGGGACGTAAAGAAATACATTGGCCTAGTAAAGGATTGACACCCTGTTGGTGGGCAGTAAAGAAATATGCTGACCCAGCAAGGAATGCAGCGCGTTTTGTTGGGCTGTAAAGAAATACGTTGGCCCAGCAAAGGGTTGCCACCATGCTGTGGGGAGTAAAGAAACATGTTAGCCCAGCAAAGGAACGTCCAAACCACCATGTTGATGGGTCATTCGAGAAATACGTTGGTCTACCAGAGGAGTGCCAACATGTTGGGGGCAGTAAGGACTAAGGAACTGCATTGGCCCAATGAAGGACGCCAACATGTTGGTGAAGTAGTTAAATAAATTAGTTTGCCCAACGAAGGGATGCTTACTTGATGGCTGCCACTGATAGGCCCTGCGTTGGGCCACGTGCTTGCCCGGGGCACGCAAACACACACCATGGCCAACCTATGGTTAATGAATTAGCAACATTGTGATTTCACAGCCGTGATCACTCAAGCTTAACTGACAATCACCGAGGTGTCAGTTAAGATTGAGTGACCAGGGTTGGGACAGAAAACTTGGTGGCAGCCATTTTGGCTCTGATATCACTGCTTTCTATGGCGAAAACTTGATGGGTCCCTTTACGCTTATGGGTCTTTGTATGATATCACCCCTTTTGGTTTTATGGTGTTGCTTTAGTGTAAGTATTGATTGTGAGTTCTTTATGAAGATATAATTGTAAATCGTTTCTTGAACAGCCTAAAGAAAATCATCACTTTAGTATAATCGATCGCTGATTAATTATATTTCCAATAAAGTGCACGTTGATTTTATTACATTTGATTCTGAAACAGAAACAAGGGAGCACGATAAGTTAGTTTAGTTTAGGCCTCTTGGGATTTTTTTTTTAATTCAAGGAGCGGTAACCCTTAACGGATTTTCTTCACAAATAATAGAAAAACTAGACAATTGTTTATGAATAGTTTGTTATGTTTACGTGCAGCTCTTTGTTAGCGCTCGGTAACACATTAGTAGCCTCAAGTACCGTCTGAGGACACCACTAACTTCCAGGTGGGTTAGAATTAGTTTGAAAGTGATGCAGTATCTTTTTTTCCTTTTTTTTTCTTTCTAACCTGGTTAACTAAAGCCGCCCGCGCACTGAGCGACTTGACCGCGCGTCCAGGTCGCTGCAGCCAATGAGAATGCTTACCGTTTATGTAAAACCATGCACTAATTATTTTCATTGGCTGCAGCAACCTGGCCGTGCGGTCAAGTCGCTCAGTGCGCGGGCGACCTTAGTCAGAGTCTTAGAATTGAATCGTGATTTTGGGAAACAATTTTGGAACAAATTAAACCCCCATTACAAGTTGAAAAAATACTGCTTGTAGCATATCGAGGCACCAAGAAGAAATCTAAAACTAATTATTTTTTTTTACTACGTATTTAAGCAAATACGATTTAATACGATTTTGTAAGCAGTGTAGACAGTACAAACGAATGGAAAGTGTAAGTCTTGTTGAAACACACGTGTAAGCAAATGGACGGATACGGTGGCAATAAACGGTTTAAGACGTCTTTTATGCCAAAACGAAGCCGGAGGCGTAGGAGATTAAAAACTGCAGGTGTTGCTAGGGATACGACACGTGACAAAACTCAAGGGCGGAAACGACGAGATGAAACGCTGCTGGCAGCTTCCGGTTGAACAGGAGAGGTCCTCATCCGGGTTGTTAAGGGCTGTCGCACGCTGCTGAGGGATACGGGGAGCTATTTAGCTGGCTTCTCTGCTCAACTTGGCAGATAAGACTATTCACAAGTATTGGCTCATCTCAAAATTAAAGCGTTGATAGTGGTTCGTCAAATTGATAAGAGTAACACGTTTGAAAAACAGCGGTACAAATGGCTATTTAGAACGTAATATAAAACCTTTTATCTCCTATAGTGTGTTGATTTAAACCACGCCCTCACCATTAAAAAAAAAAAGATAACAATAATAGATCCAGATCGTCCAGAAAAGATAGTTTTAAACGATTCTATTGCAACGGACGCTTAAGCCTCAAGAGTTTCATGAGGTGTCATCTGGCCTCCCTGGTACCTCGAATGAAACTAACAAACCACACCCGGTTGTCAGGGGTTTGGTCTCCAAGCCAAAGAAGGTGGAGATCGAATCGTTTTACCGACCTGGGACATTAAAAAAAAAAAACCTCCTTTCCCCTGATGGGCGTGGTGTAGGACCGTTTCTCCGAATCCCGTTTTGCCGAATAATTTTTCTTCAATTACGTGTCCCGCTCGCGCTGCCGTGCTCGCTGCGGCTAAATATATTACACCAGAAACCGCAACTGATCACAAATCCCGTGCAATTAGGAATGCATCTTTAACTTCTAAAATGTTAAATTTTGAAAGAATATTTTTATTCGGCGAAACGGGAATTCCGCTTTCGCCGAATTTTAATCATGGCTTCATTTTCGGCGAAACGAGACAAATTTTCAGCGAAACGGGTAGGGGAGTCGGGCAAGAAAGTCTAACTGGAAAATCGTCCAATGAGATAATTGTCTAATACGATAACTGTATAAAAAAAAATCTCGAATATCATCTAACCGAAATATAAAAAAAAAAAAAAAGATCGAATAAACTTAAGCATGTGAAGCATGGGCCTACAATAAACCAAACCGTGTCAGTTTGGCTGACGTAACGGCTAATTGGGCAATGGCAAATGGAAAATTATGAATGAATTATGAATTATTTATAGACATAAAATTCCTCCAGACAAAAAAGGTAGAAGTGACGATTATACCATGTCATCCTTTGAACATTCACAGTGCTATAAAAGTTGTGATATCCACCCAAAACCAAAACTGGTATTAGAGAAGCCGCCAAGTTTCCAAAAAGGGTCGGCCTTTGAAAGTAGTGATATCATTCAACCAGGGAAAGGCCGCCAAGGTTAATCCTATTAGCCAAGTTAATCGCACCGAATAATACTTTGGACGTTAAATGAAAACTTGAAGATTGCTACCGCTAGTAGCAATGTTCTAGTTTTCATTTAACTTTCGAACTATTAGTAGGTGCGATTAACTTGGCTAATAAGATTGACCTTGGCGGCCTTTCCCTGGTTGAATGACATCACTACTTTCAAAGGCAGACCCTTTTTGTAAACTTGGCGGCTTCTTTTATACCAGTTTTGGTTTTGGGTGGATGATCGTCCAACTGGACAATAATAAAGCTGCGGTTTCTGACGTTATATGTATAGCCGCAGCAAGCGCGGAAGCAGGAGCAAGGTAGGGACATTAGATGATTTACCATTATACGAATTTTATGTTAGCCGAATTTCCATTATGCTGTTATACGGTACACGTTCTTCTAATTATGCGATTTTCCAGTTAGACGATTATCCCTCGCCCCAACTGGTATACACCCTGGGCGTACGTGTGTAGTGGACAAGGGTTAAACCGGTTAAACCTGTTTACACACATGTCAAATTAGGCGTTCGTATGGAATAAGTCCCTTTCCTCGATTTCGCTGCCTTTGCGCAGCAACCTTGCAAGTCATTCTCGCAACTGAAGCTATTCACTAACCTGAAATTTCGACGTGGCGCCAGTTTGGGGTCCAGCGATTGATAAGGAAACTTGCCAATAATGCGAGTTCAGAAGCGGCGGGGAGAATTTTCATTCTTCTGAATGTCACGGATTGATTCAATTACACGCGTGTAACTAACCGATATCACAGGTAGGTATCCAGACAGTTGGTTACGATGACAACGACACGTTCGCCATCACACTTAGACTCGCAATGATCTTCTAATTATAAGATCGTTAGCCTTAAATACTTAAAGACGTTTACAGATTTTTTTGCGTTTCATGCGTTTTCACACTCGTAGTAAAATACACAGGTACACCAAGGCCACGAGAGATAAAGAGATTGTCTCGCGTTATCCCAGCGGGCCTTGGTGTGCCGTGTCTGTTAGACTTACGCCTTCTTCCGAATGAACTGATATAAACTGAACCACCTCAATAAGCGGGTTATTTCTGAAAAAGCGGCATTTTTGTTTGATACCACGTTTTCATCAACTTTGTTGGGTACAAAGTACAAATTTTCTCTATGAACACAGTTAATTCTCTTCTAATCCGTATCGCACACGTCTTTATCATTCTACTTGGGACGAATCAACACAGAACGAACACACAGTCGGTCACGAACGATAAAGCTAATAGGGAACATTCATAAAGTACGTCACGTGCTCCAAGGGTGGCGGGGTGGGCCGGGGATCATTCAGGACAAAAGTGATATGGGGAGGGACGTGACATGACACTTCTATATTTTTTATATACCTTTATTATTTGTGCAAAGACAAAATGTTAATACTGTAACTGTACATAAATGATGTTCTCAGGTGTCAGAAAAGTAAGGGCCTGTAACAGAGGCGTAACTAGTAGGGGGGGAGGGGGGAAAGGGGCGATTCGCCCCCTCTGTAAGATTTTGAAGGCTTATTCGGCAACTTGGCCAAGTCATCTTTTGCATGGCTGATAAAACCTTGACTAACCTGAAACGTATTTATAAAAAATAAGTATCTAGTATGAAAACTGAAAGATTTGCATTACACATTTTTCTATGCGTAGTATAATGCGGTCAGTAATATTGATTTTATAAAAATGTGTCCTACGGCACTTTACAAGGCCAGAAAGTGCCGGAAAATAGCAAAAAAGCGTCAGCTACCGGGGCCCTGCTGGGGGAGTTCCCAGCGCTCCCCCAAGCCCCTTTCCTGTTTCCCCCGCCACACCATTCGGCTAAATGGCTAGTGTTGCCCCCTCAAGACAAAACCTCAGTTACGCCACTGCTTCTGTTTGAACCTGTCCACCACTCTTGAACTTAATAATAATAATAAAATGTTTGGTGCAGTAGCACACCGGTCAGGAAAGGACCCCGGGGAGTCACTGACATCCAGCCAAAAAAGGACAGCATTTAAGATGCGGGAAAGGAAAGTATCAGATTCACCAATCGCCTGGCAACCTGTAAAAAAAACCTTGTAAAAGAGATCAAGAAGATAAAAAATGAAAATGAGTAAAAGTAAAGTTATGTACAATAAAATGAATCAATAGACAACCACAGAAGTAGGAGCACAAAATAAAATTGGCGAATCAATTAATATGCATAGTGCTCAGACCTTTTTAAAAATGATGAAAGGTCGACCAGTGACAACAACCTTTTAAAAATATTTACATTGGATGCAGATACAGTTGCACTCGGCAAAGAGTTCCAAACTCGGGCAACTCTAATGGCAAAGAAATGATGTCTACAATTGAGTCGTGCATGCGGGATGATTAATTTGAAACTATGGCTCCTCGTCCAGGTTACAGGACTTAACTCGAAGAAAGGCAGATCAATCGACAAGAGCCCATGGATTATCTTAAATGCTAGAGTAAGGTCGGCCTTCAGTCGTCGAAGTTCCAGCGAGTCGAGTCCAAGTTTCTTGAGACGATCGCAGTATGGCAAGTCTCTCATGCCTTGTAATGATTTAGTAAAACGCCGCTGGACACTTTCCAAATGGTCGATGTCCTTTAAAAGATTTGGAGACCATACCTGACTAGCATATTCCATCAATGGGCGGACGTAAACCTTATAGGCCCATAACTTAGTGTTCACATTTCCTGACTTAAAGCAACGCTGCACAATTGCTGATCTGCGGTTTGCTGCCAACACCACATGGTTACAGTGGGTTGAGAATTTCAAGTCAGCCGCAAACCAAACACCGAGGTCTTTAACGACATGTGAGCTGGGTAAAACTTCATCATTTATGGTGTAAGTGGACGTGTGTTTCTGGCTCCCAACATGAAAGCCCATGCATTTAGCGTACGATATGGGTAATTGCCAGTCTTGTGCCCAACCCAAGACATATTCAATCTCGGTCTGCAATGACTTACTGTAAATTAAGTTGAATGCAAGGGAGAGCTTATTCTGAATATTAGGTTCAGAAAGGCATGAATTGAAGGGTCTACCTAGTGCCTAGGTGGGTCTGAAATGGTGGAAATGACAGTGACAGAGCCTTCTAAACTGAACGGCAACCTAACCAATTATAACAACGCTTTCCTATAAAGTGTGCGCTGACTCAGTGAAGCTACCGTCTGACGTCGTTGCATTTGCTTGGGCTCAATCAACGCTTCGCAGAGGTGTTGAGTCATGGTTGTACTACGGTATTGGCCGGATCTTGAGAGAAAAAAAAAAGCACATACGACCAGGTTTTACAGTATTGCCAATGACACCACTGATGATTCGGCTGATTTGTACTGTTGCTGCTTTCTGGAGTTACAGCCCAAAAGAATGCCAACTGAGATACTTCCTTTCACAAGTTCGTGAGCTGCAGTGTGACAAGTTAAAAAATGTCTATTATGGCGTGAAGAAGATCTTACGTATTTCCTAGCAAAATTTTCATTATCCGCCCCGAGATAACCTTAACAGCTGTAAATTACGTTAATTCTACTCTTTCCCTTTATTTGTAGCTGATCATTTTTAACTCATGGCAGATGATGGCTTATGGCTCTGGCAGAAAAATAAGCTGTTTTTAAGAGTTTTGTTCAGGCCCAACAAAACTGCATTCCTAGAAATAAATTTTCGTAGTGGGGGGAGGTGGGGGGGGGGGGGGAGAGATATCGATGTGACATACTTCTAGGGGGATATGAGTACGCGTGAGAAAATCTGGCATGGGAAGGGGAGGGCCCAAATTGGCCGAAAATAGCGTAACTTATACTCTATGAACGGTCACTAAACGATAATAATAAACACTTTTAACCCCAAGGTAGGGTCTAAGTCCCAACCACTCGGTTCTGAAACTTTGCCGAAACATGGTCACCAGTAACTCCAATAACTTTAAGGTAAGGTTTCTCGTGAACTAAACACTGCAGCAGCATTGTGGTATCCGAAACCTTACAGGAACACAAATTCTTGTTCCTTCTATCCTGTCTTGACTGCGGATCAGTTAAACCTTTTCTTAAACAACAGACGAGTTCGTTTTTTTTTTCTTTCGTTTTCTATTCACGTGAAATGCGTGAAAGTGAGTAGCTTCTACGTGAAAATTGATGTGACATTTCATTGCAGTAATACTACAGAGGGCTTGAAAAAGTTTCAAGAACATCTTTGAGCCATCTGAATTCTATACAAACATCTGGAAACAGTTTAAACATTTGCTCGCATCTTCTTCATCCTCCTCAAATTTAGCTCGGCCATCCCCCTATAAAAATAAAGTTAGTGAACTGTTTTGACTAAATCTGGCAAAACAGCACGTCATTCTTGCAGGGAAGTTTACAGTGAATTGATACGGCGCAAGCAGAGTCTACACAATCATGAACAGCTGACATTCGATCGTGTAGAAGGACCAGACATATAACCTTTCACTATTTTCGCGTTATCTCAAGCTTAAGACGCTTTCTGCAATTCCGGCGACATAGGCGTAGGCGCTGGGGGGAGGGGGGGGGGGGGAGGGGAAGGGGCTCGCCCTCGTCTTTTAGAAAAATGGCTTTTGTTTACAATAATTTCTGTGGTTGTTTTGCTGACTAGCAAAATGTACAAAATGTTCACTCGGAATGCGGAACATTTTGCAAAAAAAAAAAAGTGCAAGAAAAATGTACGGAATAAATATTTTTACGCTTTCGTTGGTACGGCGGTGCTTGAGAAACATCAGTTCAACTCTGTGTAGCCTAATTAGTGTGCACTTAACTTAAAAATGTCTACTGCCAAAGCTGGTTGAGCCCTTTTACCAAAAGTTTGCCTCTCCTATCTTGAGGGGAAATCTGTGTGTGTTTCGACACTTGAATGTAGCGAAACCATCTGACAAAAAAACAGGAAATATGAATGCGTTCACAACGTTTACATACAACCTAAGCCCGAAATGTGGGGCCACAACCCGCCCCCCCTTTCCCTACTAACCGAAAGAAAATTGGATAATTGGAAATTGGAAAAAGGTTTTCAGATTCGGAAATTGCAATGGCGGAAAAACAGGGGGTTAATAAGGCGAGAAATACCCAACGAAAAAATTAAAGTCGCTTGTTTATCGTAATAAAAAAATCGCGTTTCAGTCGGAAATGTCAGCCTTCACTCTCACCCCCCCTTCAAAAAACATTTTTTAAAGAGTTAAAAACAAGGTAGCGGCAAAGCTAGCGGTCGAAGCAAGCAAAATTTGGGGTTAATGTTATTATTTATCTTGAAACGCTCCCCTTCCCACTCGGTAAAAAAAAAAACCAGAATATATTAATTTTATTATAAATTACATATTGTAAATATTTCACCTTCTTGTAAGAATGATGTTGAGCTTCTAAACGCCTATTTTCACTATAGCTCTATTTATTTATTTATTTATGAATTTATTTATCTATTTTCCGGGCGTAGGGCTACCTAACAGTTTCCTGTACTGTAAAGAAAAAAAGTAAATAAAATCACCGTTCCGCCCTATTGCGACCATACAGGAAGACGAGAAGAAATCGTACGACTAGCCAATTTTGTTTTGCGTAACGCAACAAAATAAAATGACATTTTATTTATTAAATATTAGATATTAGCTCACTTTTGAGCATAGCAGAGAGTGTGTAGGCTCTGCAGTGAAGTGAGTGAGGGTGGTGGCGCGATGTTGCGATGTTCACTTGTCACGCCCGAATGCCCTATATGGAAACCGCGAGCCGCTGACGTCACAGGAAGTTGCCAAGGCCACTACGTCATTTTCGCCGCCCTCCCATTGGCTGGCGGCGTACCACGTGGCCTGCAATCTCTGCGGTGGTATGGCCAACCATTGCCCGACGCCGAAGCGAGTTAGTATTGTGATTTTTGTGCTTCGCGCTGTGTTGATGGTGTCGACGATGGTGAGTTACTGGACCGATTTAACGTGACAACAAGTCGTCGAATTCCAGATTAGGACCCCAATCGAACGTCAGCCATGTTAGAACAGTTAAGTTTGCGGTGATTGACG
Source organism: Lithobius niger (assembly GCA_023313725.1). Lineage (NCBI taxonomy): Eukaryota > Metazoa > Arthropoda > Chilopoda > Lithobiomorpha > Lithobiidae > Lithobius > Lithobius niger. The sequence continues at coordinate 25,808 of JAHWFP010230426.1, read as the reverse complement.
CGAAATTTGAACGGATTTTTGTGTTTGGTTTGCGGGCGAAGTCGAGACGAGACGAGCGAGGCGAAAGCGTGAAGTGCCCTGCCCCTCTCCGCCGAGTGTTGGATTTTTGTTTATTATTTTCAACAACCCAAAAAATACGTGATTATTATGCCTTCGAAAGAATATGTTGAACACCAAGGTTCAAGCACGATGAGCGTCTCCAAGTCGGCATCGTGGCTATGTGATGAACTGAGGAATGCGCGGGGGCAAGTCTTGGTTTTGGATTGTCGAAGCCAAGCCGACTTTCAACAGGCTCACATTCGAGGGGCTATAAATGTCACCTTGCCCACCCTGATGCTGCGTCGTCTGGCCAACGGCAAACTCTCCCTAGCCGCGGCCATAAAATGCAACGAAGGACGGGAGAAGTTCTCGAAAACTTGGAAAACCAGTACGATCGTTTTGTGCGATGATCGGAGCGGAGAATTGTCTCCCGTCTCCGGCGGAGTCCTCCCGACGCTATTCCGCCGGCTACAGCAAGATGGCTGCCAAGTTGTTCTCTTAGAAGGTAAAAAAAAAAAAGAAAAATATTTTCTCCTCCTCCTTGATCCTTTTAACTCTGATGTTTGTGTTGTTTACAGTCCTGGAAGCCTTTTTTTGTGTCCTGGTGTCTTGTGTACGCAGTGTTGTTATGCGGCTTGGGATAGTGGGTTTATGAGTAATTATTGGCTCCCCGACGACGTGCGTTGTTTTCTTGGGGGGGGTGTTGTTGTTATTCACTAGCACGTCGTACTGTTTTTATTGTTGTTGTTGTGTTATTTCTTTACGTCTAACTCGTAAGATGTATATCGTGTGAGGAATCTTGTATGTGCAGTGTTGTGTTTTGGGGTCCGACCCCCTTGCCTATTGAGTGACGATAAGCCTAGTTGCTAGTAACGAGAAAAATAAAATAAAGCCCTGATTTTATGGCTGGGTATTTCCCTGAATTACAAAAGTATTACGTAGCACCCGATGTTATCTTGACTATTTGACAGTAATAATTGCCATAACTTAACCGAAAAAAGCGAGCGTTTCCATACTTTTGCCGAGTTGGCCACTTTTCAAGCAAGTGTCTTCTGGACTAGCTACATAACTTACATAAACAAATCCAAAAATCGAGTGTTGCCTCTTTGCCTAGCTGTCAACTTTTTAAGCAATGTCGTCAGATCTGGCTACATAACTTGCGTAAACTACCCAAAATTCGATTGTTGCATCTTTGCTTAGCTGTCAACCTTTTAAGCAATGTCGTCAGATCTGGCTACATAACTTGCGTAAACTACCCAAAATTCGATTGTTGCCTCTTTGCCTAGCTGTCAACTTTATAAGCAAGTTTGTTGTCAGATTTGGCTACATAACTTGCGTAAACAACCAAAAATTCGGTTGTTGCCTCTTTGCCTAGCTGTTAACTTTTTAAGCATGTCTGTCGTCTGATGTGGCTGTGTAACTTAGGTAAACAACCCCTAAATCGAGTGTTGCCTCTGCTGTCAACTGATGGTTCGTCAATTAACACCTGGAAGAGTGGATCGGGAATATTAGTTCTGTGATAGTTCTTTTTTTTTTAAGGAGGGCTGCATTTTTAGATAATACCTATATCGTGTATATATACTTCTACTGATATTACATGTAAAATCATAAATTAACGTGTTATCTTAATGATGTAAATGGCATGGAGTTTCCCCTCATAAAACGCAGTACAGAACTTTGTTGAAAAATATTGGCAAAAAATGATAATCGTTACCCATTCTCTAAACACAAAATTGTGTCAATTTCATACTTTTTTGGCTCGAACAGTTCAGATTATCATCGTTACCCATTCTCTAAACACAAAATTGTGTCAACTTCGTACTTTTTTGGCTCAACAGTTCAGTTGATAATCGTTACCCATTCTCTAAACACAAAATTATGTCAATTTCGTACTTTTTTTGGCTCAACAGTTCAGTTGATAATCGTTACCCATTCTCTAAACACAAAATTGTGTCAATTTCGTACTTTTTTGGCTCAACAGTTCCGTAATTCAAAGTTTGCAAAAAATAGCCAAGAATGACGCAATTTGTCCAGTCCTTTTGGAATGTTTACAATTTTACGTTTTTGCATTTTGCTGAAGCATTTTATTTTATGTTTAAAGGGGACATTTTTCGTAAAAGAAATGACGGTTTACGTATTATAATCTACATCCTTTCAAGCATTTTACGCAATTTCATAAGGAAGTAGAAAAATTTGCCGTTTTGACACTTGGGAGAATGTGTCCTGAGTGGTCACACACGCAAAACTTTACACGGGGTGTTTCCAGAATAAATATTTGAAGGCCAAATGTTTATTCTAATTCGAGGAGCGGGTAATGTGGACAGGAATAAACAACATGAGGGAATGGGGAAAACGCCTATTATAGTAGTAGCGTAGTCTTAGTGTTGAAACTACGTCTATAAGTCTAATTTTGGAGGAAAAGAAACCAAAAATACTCGGCGATAGGACATCATGAGCCCGTATAACGTAAACGACAGTAAATTGGCCTTGTGTACTGTATAGCAGGGAAGCTAATGGGAAAACATAGCTTTAAACCGCTCACTTTGAAAATTTGAGTCCAAGTTTACTTCTTGTATGCTTAGATTTCAAAGAAAAGGAGCTCCTCCAAATCCAGAAAAACCAGACTGTCAAAAATTTGCAGAGATTGGGGGAAATGTCTTTTCCTTTACATAAGCGTACAAGAAGTAAATTATGGACCGCTTTTTGTTTTAGTTATTTTCAAAGAAATAGCTTGTGTAGGCTATTCTTTCAGATATTTTTAACGCAGTGTCTCTAGTCCTGGTTGGGCTGTAACTGTTTCAAGCCTATTTGGACGCGTTGCCGGGACCAGAGTTCTGCGTGTGTGGATCCCGGCAAACAAAAAACCGTAGTTTTTAGGCAAACTTATATTAGTTTTGGTTAGGATTAGTTAGTTTAGGTAAGGTTAGGTTAGGTTACGTTGATTAGGTTACTTTAACACGCTGAAGGCCTAGTTTTCAACGAATTCACCGGGACACCTGAGTCTTTATAAACTGGATCCCGTCACCGGGACCTGAGACACAGCCTTTTTTTTAAACCTACCTCCTTTCTGAGTTATAGACTTAGACTTGAAAAGGACATACCTTCTCACTTTATTCGAACATCCTGCATAAAATAAGCTTTTGCACCATAAGTCATGTTGCAAAACTGAGCTACACAGGAAAGCCAACCAGGAGGAATCATGATTGTAGGCTACCTTTAAACTATGTTCCACCAGTAACCTTAGTGATGTTCTCAATAAACACGCGGGTTAAGAATAGTCGTTCGTGTTAAGGATTGTTGTGTCTGATGGGGGGTGTCTGATGGGGGGGAGGCAAAAAATACCCGTCCCTCATGGTACTTGTTATAATAAAGGACCTTATTCAAAAGGGCTGTGTATAGGCGAAATAGCTAAAACATTGCCGTGAAAATAATGAAAGATGCCTGGTTGTAGGCCTCACCATTCACCAAGCTATGACGAAAACAGACTTTGAAACGTGTAGGATAATTTTTTTGATTTCTATTTTACCAATTTGCCTTGGGAAATAAGATGGAAAGAATTCAGAACCTTTTATCTCGAATTGTACAAATTTTATTTTGGTTGTGAAATCCGTTTTCAGAAACTGGCAGGCTCGGTCTCACCTTTTCATAAGACCGTGAATTTGCCCTCTTTTCTAATAACTGGGACCTTTCGCTCTATCATCAATAACCTCCTTTCTTTTGGGCTCATTCATTTTTAAAGCTACGCGCTGTTATTTTAAGACGGTTCGGTCTCGGGTGAATTTACTACGGGAGTGATGCGTGGGTGTTGGTTGTGTTGCTAGTTTAAGCTTTCCGCAGCAGCCAGCGTTCGGTCGGTCGGCCTCTTTTACAAATCGATACTTGGGCTACAACTGCAGAATGCGCGCTCGAGCAAGCGGAGCAAAAGGAGCGAGTTTGTGAATGTAGGAGTGGCTCTCAAAAGATTTGTGAATGGATAGAAGCTGGAATAGAGGTCGAGCGAGTCTGTCTCTCTCTCTCTAAAGCCGGCGGCAACTTAGCCCACTTTGCTTGTTTGTGTTGCTCGTATTTAAAGTGAGGGCTGATTTTTCAGGGAGTGCCGCATTGAGAAAAAATATGCTGTACTGATAGTAGCGCTGGGCTGGCTGCCTTGAGCTATCGTGTCAGAAAAACTATAATAATATTTGACGGGGCGAAAAAAATGGATTGAGATGTGAGTTTGTATGGTTTGGGCTGGCCCCAGGGGAGGGGAAAATGGACTCGGGGGGGGGGGGGGGGGAGAGAACTCATCAGTACAGGTGTAATTATAGTCAGTGTTTGGCGCCACTGATCTAGCCAACTGACCAAGGGGCTAGGTTTTGTTGGTTTGGAAGGAGGTTTTCGGCCGGTTCTTGTTCGGATGTGTTTGAGATTTGTTGTGGCGAAATAGGAATTGATGTATAGTTCGCTTTAACGGAAAGTCATTGTACGCACTAGGTAACATTATCGCCGCTTAACGTTACAGTGTAAAAGCAATTGTGAATATAAAGCAACAATTTTATTGCAAGTCAGTACGAGTCACAATTCGTAATTAAAAAAAAATCTGGATATGACGCGCTTGCTTGCGTCACGTCAGGTAAAATATTTGACCTGTTCTGAACAGGACTTGAAAAAAATAGGTAAAATTGTCAAATCAGTTACAGAAAGTTACTACGTTTGACCGCGATCCGATAATAAATAACAGAATGTTGATGTCGCATCGTGTATTTTTTAAGTTTGTCACTATGGAAAACCTGACATTTAGCGTAAGAAACGGCACTAAAAAAATTAGAAAAAGAAAGGGGCTCTTCCTCCTTGAAAACTTAAAAATCTCTAATAATAAGATATCATTTTTAAGCATTCGGTGTCATAAAGATTTTTACAATGGTTAAATTGGTCTTGTGTTGGCGCCAATATGTTGAACACGCGAAACATATTTGTAGTTCTTCGTGAACGCGAAGTGGAACATGATTTGTTCATTAAAACCAAGCCATTCGTCTGCCACGTGGATTGAAGGGGTTTATTTTTACCTCCGAGTGAATTTTTTTGGTTCTTTTGTTTCCTTTTTTCCACCTCAAGTAAACCCGGTAGGTTGAGAGGAAGAGAAGGGGGGGGGGGGGGGGTACGTTTTCTATTTGTATACCCAGGAAACGGGCGATGCCTGCTGCATCCTGTTTCCTCGCCGCTTTACGTTGGGTCTTGTTTTAGGTGTGGCGCAAGCGTTCATGCCCGCTGCTGCCTTTTCATTCATGTTGGCATTAGATAGCACCTCTTGTAACCCGTGGACGAGACCAATCGCTCTTATTGATTTTTGGAGCTCCAATTACCGTGATGAATTAAACGACGCCACTGGTGTGATATGGACTGTTTCGTCTTTTGCTGGTTGCGTAAGATAAATGCATTACAAAACAGGCAAAAGATGAACGTATTTGTTATATTTTCGTGTGTGTGTGGGGGGGGGGGGGGGAGGGAGGGGTATTGAGCGCAAAATGTATATTTCTTTCAGAGTTTTTGAAATAGATTTTAGCATATTGAAATTGAATATTACAGGGGTGACATAAAGCGCGACGGAACAGTGGCGCACCCAGTAGGGATGTACCGAATAGTGTAAAGAGTTGTTGGTATTCGGCCGAATATTGATTTTGGCCGAATGGAAATACTCGGGTGTTCGGCCGAATAGTGTGAAGAGTTGCTGGTATTCGGCCGAATATTTTGCTTAGTACATATTTATGCAATTGTGTTAATGTAAGAACGTTTAGCTAAGCATTTAGTTTTTGGTTTGTGAGCAGTTGTCTTCTGACATTCATAAAAGATGGAAAAAAATCAAATATGTTTGATTTACAGGTATTCTCGGCTGAGCATTCGGCCGAATAATTCGGTATCGGCCTATTCGGCATATGACCGAATAATTCG
>JAHWFP010230425.1:5603-38609 GCA_023313725.1 Lithobius niger | reverse complement strand
CGTTTAGACGTTTTCCCCGCCAATATGTTAGTGTGACGTCACTGGCTCCAGTCTGGTTTGACTTGTGCGCATGTGCGTAAGCCTGTTGAGCTGTATTGTGACGTCAGTGGAGGTAGCAAAATCAACAGCCAATGGAAAAGCAATATGAAAAAAGCTCGGAGAGACTCCCCCCCCCTGTTACAAGCAAGTATACAAGGAGGGGAAAACAACTTGCGTCTTGGGTTTATCACTAGAAACGATACAAGCAATAATACAAGAAGCACGTCGTTGCCACAAATAAAATAATACGTACAAAAGCCATTGCGTACAAGAAAAACAAAAACACTATATAAAACAACAGCCAACGACAACGTTTCGTCTGGCAGTGCCCAACCGTCTTAAAATGAAAACTTGAAAAGAAACGTTTTGCAACCTAATATGCCACGTCAATGGTTCAAATCAAAGTGGAATAAGACGCCATATTATCCCAAGGCAAAACCTGAACGAGACGGCAACAACAAAATAAAAACGTTGGGGGAAGAAATTTTATTGTTGCCGGTGCGTTCTGGGTTTTCAACCTAAAGGCTGAAACGACTTTGTTGTGACGCCGCATGTACTTATTCGGTTTCTCCCTTTCACGTGGCATAAACTGCAAAGGTTTTGTTTTTTTTAAATCATTACTTGAAAATGGCTGGGCACTGCCGGCCAAAAAAAAGTCGTGTTCGACTCTTTGTTTAATATGGAATTCGTAGATCCGGTGCACACGTGCGGTACCGCATTTGCGGTCGCCGCTGCGGTACCGCATTGGCGGTTTGGTTTACGTGACATCTGTTGGATACTGCACACGTACCTGCGTCGACGTTGCGTTACTGCCCGCCGCTCGCCCGCCGTCGTGCGGCCATTTTGCACCGCAATTCCCCCCGTCAACGCAGCGGTACCGCAGCGTTAAAAAAACGCAATTGCGTCTCCGAGTATCTTGGGTGACTTGAGCGGTGCACATGCCCACCGTTTACCGCAAAAGCGGCAATTTCGAAGAAATAGACATGGAGAGAGTTTATCGGGGGAGTAAAGAATTATCCTGAAATATGAAATGTTGCTCCAGAAATGATTGAAGACTCATTGGGAAGTAATTAAAGAACTTATCCGAATTTGTCAGTTAATCTGCAAAGGATGTATAACATTTTCCCCTGGTACGTCTTAAATTAGTACATCAATGTACCAAAATTCGTCACATTGGTTTTAAAATATTTTTTTTTTGTTCATGAGGTAGGCGAAAAAAGCAATATCGTCTCATTGGTTTCAAACTATAATGTTTTGTACACGAGTTTAGGGAACCGAACGCGCACATACGTCACCGAAGCGGCACCGCAGCGTCAACGCGCGTTAATAAAACGCACGTGTGCATTGATTGGCTGCGTCGCCGCGCGTCAAAAAAAAACGCACGTGTGCACCGGCGTTTATAGTAACCCACGGCGTCCTTGCAAATTATTTTACTGATGCTTTTTATTTTTTAATAAATTCGTAACACACCAGCATCTTAAGTACCAAGACGAACACTGCTAGATCTATACAATTCGCAGGGTGAATGGTATTTTCGGATGTAGGACATATAGGCACCGGACATATAGGCACCGGACAATTAAGCACTGGAAAAATATAATATACATATAATAAACCCGGACATATAATAAACCCGGACATATAATAAACCATATTCCTGAATATAAGAAACCATGCTCCCAAAAAGTTCATTTTGAAAAACTGAAACTTCTACACTATACAGGAGTATTGTTGAACTAGAAAAATTAAGTATTCGAAGCTTATACCGAGTTTTGATTGTATTGGATTAGCTTTCCAATACAATATTCTATTTTCTGTTTGGAGAGGTTGGATTAAACTAGATCTACTAAGGGGCAGGTGTTTTCTTTCTTTTATTTATTTATTTATTTATTTATTTCTGAACTGGCATAGGTTGCATAACGTTAATTTCACAAACCTCAAATTTTCGAACACTTTTATCATTGTTGGTTACGGCCGACTAAAACTTGTTACAAAGCAGTTTTTAGTATAAACTGCATGAGAAGGCTATCCGCAGGTCAGCCTGAGGGTCTCTTCCGGTATTACATAACCAAACGAAAAAGAGTTCTTATTGGCAATCCTGCAAAGAAAAAAAAAATTAACAAATAAAAAAAATAAAAAAGCACGTTTTTTTTTTTGTCAACTCGGAAATCACTTATTTTCTGCTCCTTCTCTCCGTTTTAGGGGGAAATGGAGCCTTCTGTGTGAGGTGGGTACAATTTGGGGACTGAACCAGGAAATCTGTGATCATGATTGAAGCCAAGATAACGTCCGAAATCCGTCAGAGTGAAATAAAATTATGTGATGTGGAAAATAAATTACAACTTTACAGTATTTTCAGTGAATGGTGCCAAGTAAACCATGCCTTATTGTGTGCGTGGTGTATCTTGAGTCCTGCAAGTATTTTGTGAGCGGCTACGTCTTCCTGGATGGGGTTGCTTTAATCGATGGCCGCCATTGTTTTTGTAACCATCTTGGATGTCAACAAGGCACTCTGCTACTGAAAACGTACAATCGATTATAGGTAGGGCAGTTTGAGGGAAGGCAGTAACACAAGACTGAAAGGAGAGATGTGGCAGCACATTGGTTATTTCCGCCTAGACTTTAAGTAATCCGTAGTTAATTTCGGTCAACAATACAATAAGACATGCTGAAGAGCTTCAAACATAATGATCAGTACAGATTAACGAGGAACTACGGATTAATAGGAACGAGAACACGGATTTTAAACGTGTGCACCTACTATACAGAGAATGAACGTAGAATATCTTGGCTGAAAGCAATAGGAGGATTTAAAAAGAATAACGCCTATACTAAAATTACCCACAAATAAACACAAATGGTCGCACAACGTTTCGGGATTCAACTCATCCCGTTGTCAAGGGCTTAAAAAGTGAGAAAAAAATCACATGTCAAAGTCAAGGAACACTAATTAAAAAGTTTAAAAAGTTAAATTTAAACGTAAATGCGAATGTTTAGCAGCCTAGTCAGAACAGGCAGCAAAATCAAGACCCCCGACCTCTCACCTGCAAATGGAGGTTCGAAGAAGCTGAAAGTGAAGAGCCTTACCATTATTTATACCACCGGACAGGCGAAATGTAATTTCTGTTCCGTATTTGGACTTTCCCTCATTGCATTTCGCCTGCCCGGTGGTATAAATAATGGTAAGGCTTTTCACTTTCAGCCTCTTCGAACCTGCATTTACAGGTGAGAGGTCGGTGTCGTATTTTTGCTATACCTGTTCCGGCTAGGCTGCTAAACGTTTGCATTTATGTTTTAATTTTACTTTTTAAACTTTTTAATTAGTGTTCCTTATTGACTGTGGCATGTGATTTTTTTCCTCACTTTTTAAAGCGCTTGACAACGTGGATGAATTGAATCCCGAAACGTTGTGCGATCATTGTGTTTATTCTTTTTAAAGGGCAATTACATCCATTTCGACATGCATGTTTGACTTTTGGATCACTTACACAATAACTAACACAAGAATTGCGGTAAGAATAAGTTACTTACGTCCGATATAACAATTTAAATTACTGCATCACCAAAACACGACACGGAGCTCGCCATTGTTTTGCTGGAACGCTCAGAAATTAATGCCGACAGATGTCACTTTTCGATTTCGACTCGCAGCCGATTGAGATAGCTGTATTGACTGTGAGGAGCTCAACTGTCTGGCGGCCTTAGCTGGCCGACAGTGTAGTGGCCAGCTAAGGCCGTCAGACGCTTCAGCTCCTCACAGTCAATACAGTTATGTTAATCGGCTGCGAGTCGAAATCGAAGAGATCCGTCTGTCGGCATTAATTTCTGCGCATTCCAGCAAAACAATGGCGACCTCCGTGTCGTGTTTTGGTGATGCAGTAATTAAATTGTTATATCGGACGTAAGTAACTTATTCTTACCGCAATTCATGTGTTTAGTTCTTGTGTAAGTGATCCAAAAGTCAAACATGCATGTCAAATGGATGTAATTGCCCTTTGATTTTAATTTTTAAACTTTTTAATTAGTGTTCCTTTGACATGTTATTTTTCCTCACTTTTTAAAGCACTTGACAACGGGGATGAATTGAATCCCGAAACGTTGTGCGACCATTGTGTTTATTCTTTATAAATGAACATAAAATATGCAGTTGCGTAGAATAACGAGGGGATATAGATCAATAGGAATGACAACACTGACGTTAAAAGCATGCGGCTGAAGAGCTGCAGGAAATGAACAGAAGATGCAGCTGAAGATCCATAGTGAATAAAACTCGCCAAATGAGACTACGAAGCCACAGATGTAATCAGGTGCACCACTGGTTACCCCTCATATATAAACATGGCATTTAGTCCATGTATTTTCGAACACCAACACGGAATTTTCATTAGAAAAAAATGCGTTAGGGACCCATTACAATGATCATTGTAAGACGCCGATTACAATGATCATTAGAAGACGCCACCTGGTCGTTTGAATTTTTATTTAGCCGACGCAAATTCCATGTTGGGTAATGAAAATTTGTGCAATAAATTATACGGGTCGGTGAGGGGTGTGTTTACGCGGGCCAACACAGAGGAATTGACCGAGTTGTCCACCTTTAGCCTATACCATACCTTGTCTCTCCGTCTTCTGCTTAAAAATCTACGAAACCCGGAACTTATCTCACCATACAGATGCTCTGATGGAAATAGAAGTGGCCGAAACGATACGTTTAATCTCATACGACATCCATTAGTTAGCACCCCCATTGTCACTGGAAACTTGCAAATGGTCAGGTTCGCCATTGCCACCGCTGGTCCATTAGGCACCATTCACTCTGTTTGGTACACGCAGCGACATGGGGTGGTGTCCCTGGGCGTTCGGCATGGCTCTGACCTGGCTGTCGAAAGGACGGAAAGCAGTGGAGACCCATTCAGGAGTCGGGGCCGGTCGATGGTTCGTAATCACGACACTGTGTCGTCCTAATCCGGGACGTGGGAGGGCCGGGAGCTGCAGGGCACTGGTCACAGATAAGGTCAAGCCTCGGACTTAAGCTCCCGAGGGTAAATTCGGCGACGCCTGTAATCCTCGGATCACACAAGCCGTTCGTCGTTCAAGCGACAAATGAATTGAAACTTCATAAAAGTTAGTTGGCTTTCATTAATTTTTGGATGAGGCGTGGTGTTTTCTTCAAGGCGCTTTGTTAAGAATTTGGAGTGCCCCAATAATGGCGAAAGTTGTTTTGTGTGGCTTTTTGAGGCCGGAATATTGAGTGTTTGGCACCTCAACCAAGACCATTATGTGCTCATTAACTAAGCACTGATTGTTGAACGTGGGGAAATGAGCACAATAACCCATCGTAATTTGTGTTTTAACTTTTCCTGTGCCGGGAAATTTGTGAATATAATGGATGCCTTGCTGAAAAAAGGAGTTATTCAACTCGTTTCTGCGTAGAAATAAAAAGGTAAAGTAGCAAATGCGCGTAATTACATATAGGTAATTTAAATTCTGACTTCGCAAACTGACTTATTGTTGAAAAAAAACCCTTTTCTTCTCATAAGCCTGTTCTGAAGAAGGCTTCTGCACCTAAGTCAAGTCTGCAGAATCTAACGCTGTCTATCGCCTGCTTCTTACGAGTGTTCCAAGCAAATTTTTTTTCAAAGAAACAAACCTAATTCTAAGCCTCCTTAATTATTGAGTGGAAATTTGCAACGTCCTCGTTCACCAAAGCTGTAAAGATTAACGATATCACAGCCACAAGATGGCGCCATGAATGATTCTTAAGTATTTTAAGATCTTGGCTCCAGCTATAGTGACCGTGATAGCATTAACCTTTATTGTTTGAAGGTTTGCCCAGGTGGACGAGGACACACCGAATTTTCACTCAATAATAATGGAGGCTTAAGTTGGGTTTCGCTCGGTGCATTCCCAAGCAAGATATCAAAGACGATAATAGCGCTAGATTGTGCAGACCTTTCTTAGGTGAAAGATCTTACGTTACAAAGCAAAGTTTCACAATAAAACGACGATTACCGCATACACAAACTCGTCGTTTAGCTGTGAAACTTTGCTTTATAACATAAGATCTTTTATCACAGTTTCACAGCTAAACGACGAGTACCGCAAAAACAAAGTACCGCGCAAGAATCCAAACAATGAAAACTGGCGAGCAAGTTAAAAGCACATTTCTCCGCGCGCCATTTTATTCGGTCCTCCACATCAAGTATGGCTCCAAAGGTTTATTTTCTTACCGTTAGTCAATCCCTTGGGAAAAATCCGTTTTAAAATGTTGCGTCTAGGAGATTTTCTGTTGAATAATAATTAACTACTAGCTGTACCCCCAGCGTAACATATGCCCGTCTAGCCGGTTCCCACATAACTTGAGAGAAATACTGTAGTAGGCAGTATGGAATGAAAAAGTCGCCTACTGCTCCCAGCCTCCGGCCTCCGAACTCCCCTGCGGCTGCCCCCCACATTTTCCAATTGTATGGTCCGATTTCCCCCATGCCCCCCCCCCACCCTCGGTAACCTCTTTCCCGTCCCACAACCCTGGCCCCCCCACCCCGGAATCCCCTATTGTGTGGTCTGAATATCCCCATCCATACTCCCCCTCCCTTTGAACCCCTGCTGATTTGTTTTGTTATGGAAGTAGATGTCTTTTTTCAATGGAGGCCGCTCAATTGCCAGTTTATCCATTCTGATACCAAGCGCAATAAACCCAACAACGGTCGTGCATGCAGTGATTGTTACTCAACCAACTTTGAAACTTTTCAAGTCGGATCTTAGAGCTAGCATTATTAAAACAATATTTCGCTTGTTACTGACTGTTACAGACATATTGTTACAGACATTGTCGGTCCCTCGCCCTCGTTCATTATAGTGCATGATGAGTTTGCATGCCCAACCTAAGCGTAGATAGTTTCCAATGAACCCTGGCTATTCTTCAATAAAAAAATAAATTAAATAGTTGGTCCCCGGCGTAACATACGCCGGTCTAGCTGATTCCCGCTGCTTCAACTCGGCTCTAATAGTCTGCATTATTGAAGCAATAGTGTTTGTTTCTAATTGTTAGGGCGCATATCCGTTCTCATTGTCGGCCGTCCGCCCTTTTTCTTTGCTACCGTGGGAAAAAATGAGCCCGCTCGCGCTCTTGGTTTGATCCCTAACAGTCCTTTTTAGCTCTGCTCTTGAGAAGTCTGCTCCTAAGCGAAATAAATATATAGATATTTCTGCTCGTGCGCTTACAATAACCATGACGTTTCATCTCTGCGTGTGCATGTACTAATTTTCTAATTACCATGAGATCAAAAATCTAAAAGACTATTGCAGTAAAAATTAAAATTAATCATTGCAATAGATCGCCGAAGCAAAATTATAAGACACTAGCCTAGAAAATTATAAATTGTGATGTTAAAATACGAGAATCATTCCAGTTTGTGACGACACGATTAATGCGTTCATGCCGGTTCGTCTACTATGCGCAATGCCAATTGACACAGTAGCTCCATTCTTCGCTGCGAGGGACGCAGCTGCTATCTCAGTTGACCTTTGCGATCCTACATGCACGGATGGCGATCAGCGCGTGACTGTTATAAGGCAGGCGGAATGTTATAAGGTAGGCCGGGTGTCCCTTTAATTCTTTTGAAAGTTGAAAAGCTGCCTAGACTAACAATTTGCTCTACGCGGTCATCTCAGACGGCAAGTCTTAAATGACGTCATGCGCGAAGAACAGAGTTTTGTTTTCACACGGTGTGGATCGTTCAAGCTAAGTGGTACACTGAGAGTTGGGGGGAGGGGAGGTACTGGACGGGGAATGCCCGTGTGTTCACCACTGCGTCTGTTACTCTTGCTTTTGGCATACTAATGCTATAACAACTAAAGATATTGGAAGGGGAAGCCTGAAGTCTATTACCATCAAGCATATGGTTGCGCATTAACTGACTCTAAAAGGTAATTTTTGGAGTGGGTTGTTTAAGATGGAGAAGTCTGAATCACTTTTTGCAAATACTGCAAATGGGGGAGGGGAGGGGCAGTATTTAATTCATTACCAATCTAATATCAACTATTTAATTCAACAAATTCGGTGTACATCTATTTGCTCCAGCCAGCAATCCACGGTCGGGAGACAGGGGCTTTATCGGTGCTGGGGTGCTCACGTGAGAGGACGACCTCTCATCTCGAGCGCTGGGTTCAATCTGATAGTAGGCATGAAACCGAGTTCCTTATATACGCACTTGATGTATATCTGAGTTTGAGGAAGTGGTTGCATTTACTGGGGTCAAGAGTCATCTCAGGTTTTCACCTGGGATCAGGTGCTGAACCACTGGGTATCAGCCGAGTGCACCACGGTGCGCCTTGCACAGTAAATTACGCACAAGGTGCACCGTTACCAAGTGTAACGCGTTACACCACAGATTGTTGCTCTGGAATGACTGACATGGACCCTGGGATAGAAGAAAATGAAGTATGGAGGTTGAAGTGTTGGCTTCTTGGCATCCCGTTGAAGCCAAATTAAAGGGACACAAGACCTACCGGATTTCGTGTGTGATTCATTCCATTTTGTGATTTGGAGGATGGAATGTTTGTTTATTGTTTATTTCTCGCGGCCAGAGGCGACTCCAGACGTTTTTTCAGGAAGGGGCACATGTTTTCCCTACCTACCACAATTGTTGCAATTGTTATTCTTTATAAGCGATGAAAAATGGAAACAAATAACACCTTCGTTGAATTCAGTTCACTTCTCATCAGTGGCGGTCCCAGCCTCTCAATTTGGAGTTGGGGAGGGATAAACTAAAATAATGGTTTGTTCCCCTCCCCCCCTCCCCCCAGAACAGAATGGTCCGGCTCAAACAACGGCAGCATTTCAAGGGAGGTCGACTAGCGGTAGCGCGTTGCCTCACTGCACGACGGAGTGTTTAAATGGAATGCCATTCAGGGGTCGAAAGTAGTCATTTTACGTACGTCGTAGAGTGTGCAAATGTGGTCCGATTTCCGTTCTGTTTTTTTTTTTTTTTTGCATTGGTAGTCTCTTTGTTACCTACATATTCCTAATTTATACTCATGGTGCGTGATGCATATTCAAGAAGTAAGTAGTTGAATGACCTTGATCACATTTGGCAAGGTCATCCATTTCTTGTCCAATCGATGGCTCTTCTTAGCCTATTCACATCACCCGGGTCTCATAACATCTCGTTCAGTACTACTTTAGCTATCAAGATGCGTCACAACTTAACTGATCACCCTGTATTGATTGAGGATGCAAGGGTCTTGCTGGTAAAATGGGAAACCCTAAAGGATGTATTATTTGCTCGTGATTCACACTGAACTACTTTATATTTAATACCCACTCTTTGTGGGTGTTTAATTATTTTGTGGGTGGTTAATTACTTTGTGCCAGTCTAGTTTTACAGGTAATGTTTTCTAGAGCACGTCACTAAACTACTGCCAAATGTCACAGATTAAATTGTCGCCCTAAACTCCCTTGAGGAATATTTGGATGAGTTTATAAGTAACCACTTCATTTTTAAAATGAATTTTTTTCTGAGATCCTTCTTTTTTTGTATCTCAGCTACCTCCCCGAAAAGCATATTGCAGTAACAAAAATAAAAAAAAAAGGAGTCGAAAGTAACAGACAAAAAAAAAAGACAAAAAAAAAGTGGCGATTGCATTTGGGTTAGAGAGGAACTGGGATATACGAAAAATAATAGGAAAAAAAAAATGAATCTCGCAGCCTTATCGATTCTTGGCAGCCAACATTGACTTCAATTTCCGGTTGGGGCCCTTCCGAATACGAAAGTAGCTTTAAGACGACCGGATGTCAATGGCAGTAGCCAATCAGAACACTGCAAAAGCGTATACACTTCAGGGAATGTTTCCGGTTTCTCCCAAAATTGCACTTTTTATCCCTTTCCCCCCTCTCCACAATCTACTTACTTCAGCGTGAGAGAGACGTTGGACATGACTTCAATAAATTCAACTTATCATATTGCCGTTATGTAGGCTAAAATTAATTCGTGACAGGATAACAGTGAAATTGGAAAAAGTTTAAAAATTGCACCTATATAGTGCCATTTATCAATTTTAAACAAAGTTTGTTTTCGAATGTCCCGGGGAAAAAACTTTTCGTGAACTTTATGAAGTCACTGTTATTAAACTCACATTTCCTTTTGTGTCTGTGAATTTTTCGTATAAGCCTTATACGATTCAGTCTAGTTACAGTCAATTCCCAGTTGAGTCAGGAAATATTTTGACCAATTCCATTCAATTCCACCCAATTCCAGCTAAGTCCAGCACAATTTCAGGTAAATTTTGAAAAAAAATTAAGGCATTCCCCAAAATTTTAGACGATTTTGGTTAATTTTGGGGCTGAAACTGGGTTAAATTGATTTGGATTTTGTGGAATTGGCTTGAATTTCAGGTTGAATCAAATCTGGTCAAAACACGGAATTTTAAGTCAAATAAATATCAAATCAAATCTAGTCAATGACAGTCCAATGGATGACTTGGCAAGTCAAGTTAACTTGAGCTCAACTTACATGGGGTAAACTGATGATTATCATGTCAATTCCTACCAAATCAGTTTATAATTTCGGCAAATACCCAAGTCAACTCCAAATCAAGTCAAGTGGAATTGAAGATTAATAAAGTCAATTCCATGAATGCATAACCTGGAATTGTCCAACGTAGAATCAAGTCCCCCACACGTGGAGTTGAGTCACTTAATTCCATGTCCGGAATTGACTTGCGCCCATCACTGGTATAAGGGCATTCCATATGGGAAGGGATTTTTTTTTTAGTCTTTAGGTTTTAAGAAGAATAGTAACAAAAACGAGATAATTAAACGAGGTACGAAATTTCGTCCACGCTTCGCAGCGCCCCTTCATAAACGCCCACAGATATTGCGGCGTGGTGAGGAAACTTCATTGATTTTTCATTAGTCTACCGTAAATAGATTTGTGTAAATTTCTCCATCTGAAATGGTGCGAAATGCCAACCACGTCATTTATTATTCTACCTAACTTCATCCAAAATTTAAACTACAGCCTCCGCAAAATTTGCACAATTTAAATTTCGATGCGTGATTTAGTGACACTTGGTCATATGTGTCTTTCCGACTTCCGTTTTCATCAATAATGTAGCTAAGACATTTCCTTCGACGAATTGCATATGATCCTGCAGGGATTTCCCCGTATGCTACGAGGGCTGGACGACTATCGAAAGAATAAAGGAACACACAATATAATAACAGCAAAGTTCACACACAAAATGGCTACGATTTGGTAAGCCTTAATAATCAATAGATATCCGTTAAAAATAGGCGATTAACCGCCGATAATTGCTAGTTCGTGAGAAACGGGACAGTCCAACGTTGAGGGGAAAGCGGAAATCTCACGATGTTATCACCCCCGAGACATTGAACTGTCCTGTTTCGAGCAAATCAGCTATCGCTGGTTAATAATAATAATAATAACTAAATTTTAACCACACATGATGTGGTACGGCAATGGCAAGGGAGAGGGTGTTATACCAACAGGTAAAATTGTAACACGCTATAATGTATAGCGAGGCGCCACTACGCGGTGCGCCTTGCAGTTACATGCGCTGCTTGTGCACTCTCTCCATACCTGCCTAAACGCTGCTATTGGCAGAGCGCCAACAGCCGGGAACGAGCTTGCTCCTCTACTCAAACTAGACGGAACCAGTTCGGGCCAGTTAGCCTGCCACGTGACGTAAAACCTGAAGGGGACCCCCCCCCCCCTCCTGGCCAGTATATAAGCTGGGCGGCTGGGCCAGAATCGGGACTTGGTGTAGGAGAGACGGTGCGCCCACAGTCTCTCTGTTCTGAACAGGGTCGGTTCAAGGGGAAAACTTGAAGCCGATGCCTAATATGTGACGCTATTGTGTATAGTCCCCTAGCTATGCAGTAAGGAGTGAATAGGAATTTAGCTTGACTCGAAACTTATCGTCCACTCCCTTAGCACCTCACAAAATGAGCGAATATCTGGTCAAGAGGACTGGTAACGCACGTTTACGCAGACACATAATCTGGTCTTTTCAAAAACTTTATTAGCGATGTCGAATTTAGTGCTCTCCGAAAAATTTCGACGTTTTTGCTACAAATAGTCCCTTCTGTGAGAGAGTTCCAGTTGGGACCACCCTCACAGAGAAGTAAATAAGGTTAACGCCTATTTCTTATGGATATTTGTTTTAATGGTAATGTGTGACGTCAGACTAAATATCGACTACCTTGAGTTTAAAAAAAAATTTATTCGTAAATTTTATTTGTGACTTACGATGAATTTAAGATTTTTTTGTACATACGACCGATGTAAATTCCTGAATAGAAACTTCCTGTGTAGGAAAGTAGGAGCCACGGAAAGACGTCCTTTTTTTTCTGTCCCGGTTTCCGAATTCGTGTTAAAGGTCACTAGGCCGTATTTTTTTTACTTTAATAGTGTAAATAGATTGGAGTGTAAAATGCACTATGAGCTTGAGTCATAGGTCAAAGTGTCAGTAGCCTGGTTTTCGTACCGTCGGGACAAAAGGTTGCCGGGTTATGGGATTAGTTTGTGCAGTAAATGTAATATGCGACATGGTTTTTTTTTTCGTGTTGGTACGAAAAGAAAAATGTCGTCAGTCGTAGATCTGACTGTTTACGTTGGTTTTGCAATGGGGTGTGCCGGCTGAATTTTGTGCTGTGTATAGGTATGAAAGTCGGTCATTATGACCTAACAAGACTCATCCTGACATCAGCTAAGAAATCCACAATTTCATGAAACAAGGAAATTTAATTTTCGAAAGGATATTCCCTTTCTTGCTCACAAAAACAAGCAAATATAACACACATAAACAGTAAAACCATCCCCACATGCCGCCATCTTGTAAAACCGTCAAGATGGCGGCATGTGAGGATGGTTTTACTGTTTATGTGTGTTATTTTTGCGTGTTTTTGTGAGCAGGAAAGGGATCCTTTCGAAAATTAAATTTGCTTGTTTCATGAAATTGTGGATTTCTTAGCTGATGCCAGGATCAGTCTTGTTTGGTTATATCTCCTTTCCACAAAGCAGTTTTTTGGATTCGGTCATTATGTTGCGTGATCGAGCCGTCACATGGTCTAGTAGGATTTGTGTAGACCCCGTAAAAAAGAGTTAGATTATCAAAAATGTGTGGGTTATCAAAATTAAAAGGACATACCTTCTCACTGTATTCAAGCTTCCTGCGCGAAGTAGCTTATGCAACATTTTCATAGGCTAAAGTGAATGTAGCAAAACCGTTTCTCACGAGGGGAAATATAGGAAAATGAATGGCTTTGCAGCATTTACACGCCTCTGAAGTAATGTTGCAAAACAGATAACAGATGTAACAAACATTCATTAGTAGTAAAAACGTTTAAGCGTTAAAATGCGGATGTAAGCCTTAAAAAAAACTTAATGCTCTAAAGGAACAAATACAAGAAAATGAAGGTACGCCATCAATGTCGCACGTATAAAAGACGCTCCAGCGTATGTTTTGGGATGCTGGAGAATCTTTTACAAGTGCACTCCTGATGGCTTACATGTCTTTTTCTTGTATCCTGTGCCTTTACAGCACCAAGTTTTTTTTTTTTTAGGCTGATATCCGTACTTAGTGTTCAACTGTTTATTACTGCTAATACATAATTATAAGCCTCAGCGTGAACTTCCATGTAAAAGTCTAACTTTGAACCCCTATTGTTTCCCCCAAAATTGACGTAGACCAACAAAAATCGATATTTTGGGTCGTGTATAACTATTTCACTGCATTCAAAATTTTAATGACAACAATCGAACCGTTTGGCCTCCACAACATGGCCATTTGTTGTTGTTGTTGTTGTTGTTGGGACTCTTTGCCCTCACCTGGAGATCGAACCAATGTACCGACTTTCAACTTTTTTAGCTTAAAACGTAGACATGATCGCCTTTGGGCCTTTTGATCGCTATGTTAATGTAACTGCAGTATTCTTGTGTTTCTTTTTTGTTAGGGAAATTTTGCTCTCACCTAAGGACGGTAACCTGGTCACCCTTTTAAGAATGGCATTTACCCATTTGCTCGAATCGCAGTCGCAGAAGTTGTCAATCGCAAGATTTCTCAGGTCGCATTCAGGAAAAAGGCAATGGTCATCATAAACGGTAACAGATGGCGCTACGCTATCTGATTTTGTACGTGGTTGCTCCAGTGCGGTGATTCACGCGAATGCTGTATACCACGCGCCATGGCTGTTTGCTGTGACGTGCATGTCACGTGACTGGGCTAGTCCAATCAGACAGCCAAACAGCCGTTGTTCTCGTACGTCATTGGCTAACTCATGGTGACGTCACGGCAAACAGCCATTGCGCATGGTTTAGATGCTGCTGATGCTGATGTTCTGCGATGATGATACGCCTCACTTATGGTAATCCCATGATACCAATTGCTTCTCATGTCAAGATATCTGAGTTAGAAAATCGCTTAGCGCATAGAACAAAGGCGCATCTGATGCTGGTTGGAGTCTAGGCACCGATGGAATTTTAATAACATTTTCAATATATTAAAGAAATATAAATTCTATAACCGATTAAAGAATTATTTTAAATTCATTGCGTATTTTGCTATTTCTGTTTCGTACAAAAAAAAAATCGGAGGTGGTTGTTGATTTTGTTAATGTAAGAGGGTTGGTTATACAATTATACGGATTTAGTTTTAAAAAGATGGCTTACTGGAGAAAATATCAAAACACCAACTTACTTAACATTGTTAATAAAAAAAAAAATAAGTCGATCCATCTCTTTTCTTGATCTCGGCCTTGACTCATAAATCTCGACCTTCTCTTTTGTCTCGTTTTTTAAGTCACGTTGAGACCAGAAGAAGGTGGAGATAAGTCTACTGTTGATTGCAACGATATTAAAATAGAATACAATGTAAGGTTTGGCGGTAGCGTTCCATTCGAACACCTAATAACAGTCATTATCCAATTACCTGCAATTAAGGGGATAATTACCGCATTCCAGAAGCAAGGAATTTGGAAACATTGGTCAAGCCATCGAACGCCAAATAAAGCAGCAAGTTTACCATAAGAACTGACATTCCATTCTTGTGTAAAATTGTATCCGATTGAGTGGCGCGAAAACAGACTATATTATAATGTTTTGGCGCCAAAGGACAGACGCTCGCAAAAGGTTGCTACAATTGCCGGCTTGTGGGACAAATTCGTTTGTTCGATGTCTCGTTGTAAAAATTCATGTTTGTAAATATCGTTGAAGGAGAAGAAGTAAATTCAATTATTGTTTGCAATCGAGAGTCGACCATTGCATTTATAATAGCGTTGAATATTCATAGTATTTAACTGTGGGAACAAAATACTTCTTATAGACCACATTGTTAACAATTTAACAATTTCCGTAAAAATGATTGATTTATTCTCGTAGAGCTGGGTACACAGTACTACAACCATATATCTAAATTATGAAAGACGGAAAGCTAAAGGCTCAACAATAGTTAAACAAACCTATTTACGTTACCTTTTGGACTTGTATGTCAGACTGCCTGAGTGGGGAATCGAACCTACGACATTTGAATCCAAAGGCCGAGGTCCTACCACTGAGCCGTACTGATACGGCTTTTAGGCTTCACTGTCAGTTGTCAGATACGGCTCAGCTGTAGGACCTGGGCCTTTGATTTCAAAGGTCGTGGCTTCGATTCCTCGCTCAGGCAGTCTGACATATGAATCCGAAAGGCAACGTAAATAGGTTTGCATCTGTATTTATTTAATTCATATTATGTAAAACTATTAACGAAAATGAAGAAAGAAATTCCTATTTACATTTAGTCAAATACTCTACTTATTTTCATATCTATCGACATATCCCTCTTCGTCCACCCTCAATGGATTTCCCTTAATATCCCTATCAAGCTCTGTAATTACAACCACTGCTTTCACAAAAAGAATCCTTTAAAATAAAACTCTTTTGCCGTCTTGTTTTCGTTCCCATATTCCGTCAACCCTTCCCTGTTAATTATTCCAATATCTACTTCCCATTTTTCTCTACCAAAACATTTCTACACTATAGTTTATTTTTACATTTATAGAGTATTTTCACATAAGCATTCTTTTCCATAGCACCATTAAATCCAATGTCAACATTCCTGCTTCATCGTCTGCCATATAATTTATGGACCTTTTATTTTTACCCAGTATCCTTTTGATCAACTAATCATATGATCTTGCCATATTTCCCCTTTCTTTTTCCCATCCTCGCTAGAGATTCAACCCCGTAGAGATCAAAGGCACAAGTCTCCAACAGATAAGATTTATCTTCCTCTTTTAAAACTCTATCAATCTGATATAAAACCGTGTAACCTAATCTATTCATTTTACTACGTATACATTTCGACAGAATTTCCCATTCAAAATCTCGTTGTATCCAAATAATCTACCCCAAAACAAAACTTATTAGGGAATCCCGTCAAGCCTTTCGGCCGCGTGAAGACGTGATATCAAACGCCAAGCTCTTTCGCCGAGCTAATCCCACCGAGTAATAATAGTTCGAAGGTTAAATGAAATATATGAAATTTGCTTACTGCGCAATTTTCAATTATTTTATTTAACATTTGAAGTCTTAGTAGGTGGGATTAGCTTGGCAAAAGAGCTTGGCGTTTGATATCACGACTTCACACGGCCCAAAAGCTTAGTCCTTAGTCATAATTTAACACCATTTCGTTCATTTCCATCTAAACCTAAGCTATTATAATTTTGGAGCACTGCATCGCGCTTTCCTCCCTCCTCTGCTTTCTATCCATTGCAGAATCCTTAGAGAATGTTTAATTGAATAAATACACCATTAACATTTCAAAATACAAACACAGCCAAATTGCATTATCTCATGCTCGCCAAACATAAACACATACTCGACACCAATTATGGAACATTACAACAACCGGATAATAAGGGCTACAAAGAGTTAGAATGCCACGAGCAAAGTCTCACTGAAGAATTGAGAAGCGAATAAAGGATCAAATCGTAAGGCTCACCATACATCGCTGTCATAGTTCATTAAAGCAACACAAACGTAGAACTATCTCACGATCTCGAGAAGAATAAAACAATCTTGTGTCAACACAAAACGATGCCAAGGAATCTATTGCAAAATGGGATATATCATCAAAAACGGTAAATATTGCGTTGTTATGCTATCAAATGGATACAATAATAGTAGTGAGGAAATCCATTATTTTTCTTATGAATTATGAGATGGTAAGACCAATCCACTTTTCTGGTCCATTTCATTTTTTTGTTTTTTTGTTGGCTTTCGTTACATTTTGAGGACAGCAGTCACCTTTTTTCATACGATTAGTATTTCTTATTAGTAGTGCAGTATCTCCTTGCAAACGCACGGATTTGTTTAATGTTCAGCTTGGCGTTGTTGCATAATAACAATGTTTAAAACAATGTAAAGCAATCAGTTTGGTCGTTTAGAGGTCCCTAACTCCTGAATTTGACCAATTAGAAGAGGCGTTATGAAAAGGGCACATCTCCAGAGCAATACCTGTAAAATGATCTAAGAACCAGCTTTATTCACCGCATGAAGAATTTATTTTCGCGATACAAGAAACGGCTTTAGTAGTAGTTTGTAATTAGGCAAATATTGACGTTATTCACGTCTTTTTTCAACAAGAAAACGTTAAGCTGTGTCACTAACAGTGACTTTTATGTTGTCAGGCGACCAAAGTCTGCCGATCAAACAAGTTTCAGCTTTTTCTGTCGCACTGTTATTTATCCTCAGATGGCTGAAAACAGCCAAACTACCTTAGCCGTAAAGACACAACGTGTCTAGTGGTCGCCATGCTCATATATATTTTATCTGGATAGGTGTTATTGTTTATCATCTCGGCGGGCGACACACTAGCGTGTGTCTTGACTACAAATTGAAACTTTATAACCCATTTAATATTATTTCCCTAATTCTAATTTCCTGCATGTTCAGTCTTTCTTCATCTTCTTTAATTTCTATTACCACTGTTTGCTCCACATTAATATCCAAAACTCTCTTTTCTAAAAAAAAAAATAATAATAATAACTGATGCATTAGCAAATTCTTGTATGTCTAGTTAGTTCCATAACAACAACAATATCATCTGCATATAATAGAGCAGCGTCAAGTGACGTCATATTGCTACAAGAGAGATACCTGCAAGGGGCACTAGATTGAAATGGTGGATTAAACAACGGCACTTCTAGTCAAGCCAGTTCTTTGAGAGTGGAGTTCGTAGGCTTAAAAAACCGTTGTTTTCTCCAATCCCTTATGTTGCTTAGATTGTAAGCGGAAAATAAAGATTCCACTTGCTTACAAATGTCAGCAACTGCCAACAAATCGACAAAAATCGCGCGTTTTAGGCCTAAGAAATCCAGTCTAATAGCATTGGCTTCAGTAAGACGCTCTTCTTTTCCCCCACCAGTGCACCTTGCAGCTAACCCAGTAACTGGCTCCACCATACAGTTATATACAATAATACTACGTCGTGTCACTGCCCTATTGTATTAAAAAATCCCTTCTTAATCCAACACCCGACTCCCTTGTTCAACTCCTATTCCTACTTTAATATTTTTTGATTCTACCCCTTCCCACTTCCGGTCCATCACGTGCTTGTGGCATGTCACCCACCATCTCGATGGTGTTCTTCGCCGTTTTCCACGAAACTTAGAACGCGTCAATTGAGCGATGACTCTGTCCTTCTGTCCGGTTTTTTTTAGATGTTTGCAGGTTACGCAGTTGTATGATAAGATCTAGCTTGGGGGTTTGTTTAACAACTCTGAAATGTGTGGTGCAGTGGCAACCCGGACGACTCCACTGTGACTGAGGTTGACGCTAATGACCTAGCTGTCGACGTGTCCTTTAACGTCAATTCCCCTTTCCCAGATTATTTTTCTTGTTTGTTTTCTATACTATTCTTGAATCATATTCAACACGTTTACACCCTATACCCACTAAGTCCATCAAGAGCTTTCTTAATATCAATAAATACGCAAAACATACTCCCTCCTTTTTTAAACTGTTTTCCGACTTCCATTAACAACTTAATTAATATTTTTGTACTGTGTCCTAATACTTCTTTAAATCCAAGTTGGTAATTATTAATTTTCATCACGTTATTATTTTTATTTAAAAAATAAATCACCGTACAAAAAAAAACGTACATTTTTTCCACTTCTTTTAACCGTAATCTTCGGATACATTTAACAGCATAATGAATAGGGATGAACAGATGTTTCATATGTAATGTACAGGACACATGGCACATTAGAAGCTTCAAAGCCAAACTTCACATTCTGATCAATTTTTGGGGCGAGGGATTATCGTCTGACTGGAAAATCCCATAATTGAAAGAATGTATGCAGTATAGCGGAAAATCGTATAACACGAAATTCGTATAATGGAAAATCGCCTAACGTCCCTGCCGGGCTCGCGCTGCCGTGCTCGCTGCTGCTATATATAGTATATATAACATCAGAAACTGCTTGTATATTATTGTCCAGCTAGACGTTTATTCATTATACGATTATCCATTTACGATATGCCGTTTAGATGATTTTCCTTTATACGATACTAGCATCGTACCCGGCTTCGCCCGGGGATTTCTTTGACCCCTATCCCAGTATTTGCGCGGTGCTGCCTGTTCGTTCACTGCAACAGTCAATTTTTCCTCGTGTAACACTTCCCCTTTCCGTCAATCCTCTCTCTCCGCAAAGCAATATCGCAATCAAATAGTGGCTTTAACATAAGCCCTGCCCCACCAACGGGCATTCCCCGTTCAGGCCCTTTCCCACTCCCATTAGCGTTTGAAAAATAACTGTCCTACGTACATGACATCATTTAAGACATGCCTTTGGGATGACAGTGCAGAGCAAATTGTTATTCGAGGTAACAATTCAACAATTCAACAGTTCAACTTCAAGCCAAAGAATTGACACGCTCGCACGTTTTCATTGTTCCCCTTCCGGGGGTCGTCGTTGCAGTTGCTTCATTTCTGCTATGAGACTTGGGTTTATAATGTAAGAAGATACCGTTTAAATTATTTTCCAGATTTTTTTA
The DNA here is from genome assembly GCA_023313725.1 of Lithobius niger. Taxonomy (NCBI): domain Eukaryota; kingdom Metazoa; phylum Arthropoda; class Chilopoda; order Lithobiomorpha; family Lithobiidae; genus Lithobius; species Lithobius niger. The sequence goes on along the minus strand of JAHWFP010230425.1, from coordinate 18,507 downwards.
TTTCGGCAAATATTAGACAATTATCCCATTAGAAGATTTTCCAGTTAAGACTTTCTTCCGACGCCCCCAATTCCCCAAGAACTATACGCCTGCAATTTTACGGTTAAAAGCACTGTAAACAAATTATCCGTTCTTCGTACCGTAATAATCTTTGACTTAAATTTTTACCAGTGCATTCGCAGAGCCTTTGTTTGTTCCATACATACATTTCGTTATACAGTTATACTCCCGAGTTTTCCACAGATCTTGACAATAACAACTGCATTAGGGCCAACCCCCTTTGGTCTCCAATCCAGCTCGCATGACTGAGTCCTGTTGTCCTCTGGCGAAGGTCGGTCGGGCAAGAGGAGGGAGGGGAGGGGAGAGGAAGGGAGGTTACAAATATTTTAGGCAAATAAAACCTAAGGCTCGGCCCCGGCGTCTCGTTCACTTCCTGCTTTGCACGAGCCCAATCTCCGATCGCCCCATCGATCGAACCCGGTTGCCTGATCGCTCGCGAGCTTGCCTGCCTTAAATCAGCCTTTCCTCCTGTATAATCAAGCCTTGATTTCCCCTTCGTCCTCGGCGACCAGCGAGCCTAGTTGTAAGAACCCAAGACGCGCACCGACGATTCCTTTCCAACTCGTGACGTCACGTCGTGGCTCGCGCTTCACTGAGCGCGCTTTAGTCTTCCTCCTCGATTGGAACAGCAGAGTAATTTTGCTTTTATGTTAAGCGGAACTTAAATCGCAACGAGATTGCTTAAATGCTTTTTTAATTCACTTATCCGCTGAACTTGCGGGCAAAGGGTAGCCTAAGCTTGTAGCACACTTAGCCTACTCCATTCCGTCCCGCTCCGTTCCGACGACTGACGGCAGCGGATGGTCCAGCGCACACTTCTTTCGTTCTAACCGTGTCAGTCGGCTCCGCTGAGCTTTTAAATGTGATCGCACCCAAATTGGCAAAGTCGTAGCATATTAGGTATTTTATTCTTTACGCTCGGGCGTGATGACATTTAAGTCTAGAAGGCAACTGAAATAGGTTCGCATCTCTATTATATGGTGGAGGAAAGGCATTGTGCGCAGACGCGTGACGGACGACGACGGCCGTCGACTGACGGCAGGCGCGCACATATCTTCGATGCGATCAGTTTTTGACTGAAAGGATTCTGCCTCGACAATCCCGTCCGCCAGCCAACGGGTCGTCGCGGAACGGGATGGAGCAGTATACGCGGCTCCTCTAATTTACATGCTTTTAATCCAAACAGAAATTTGACGGCCTGCGACGTGACGTGACGGAACAGAACGGAACGGAGTAGTGTGCTACAAGCGTTATCCTCACAGTAACTAGTGACCGAAATATGAAAAAAATGTAAGCTGGTTCCATGTACTTACCACCCAGTAACCAAGTTTTCGCGGGGGTAATGGTAATACCCACAACGAATGATCGGTCTAGTTTACTTTTTAAAGTAGAAATAAAGATTTTTCTTTTCTTTGCATGCGTAATGAAGTACCTTGATTTTTGACTTGGTTGTGGGGGGTTCGTCCAGTTACAATTACTTCTAATCCCTTCCACTGCAAATGTGGGCCCCGAAGTTTGGTCGGTGACTCGGTTTGGTGGGGCACCCTTCTACAGCGATTTCACACGGAATAATGTTTGCGTGCCGTGCCGTCCCACGCCGTACGGAAGTAAGCCACGACGGCCGCCGCAGAACAAGTGGCTGGCCTGGAATGGCACGGACTGGCGCTGCTCGGCACGCGTTAATTATTCCGTCTGAAATCCGAACACTGCTGGAATTGCTAACAATGCTTCATTGTAGTTAAAAATTACCCGCCACCACCAGGTGCTGCCAAAAACAAACGAGGCCTACAACGGCCGCTTGTAAATTAACCGTGTGAAATCAAGTTGTGCTGGGCCTCCAGAACCTGCTAAAGGGAGGCTGCCGCGTCCGGCCAAGGCCAGCACCAGCCCGAAACGAATTATGCCGTGTGAAATCACTATAAGGCTAGGACATCCCCAAAAGGATGTGCTGTGTTTGCTTTACTAGAGTTACCGGGGAACATCCACGAAGCTTAATTTTCTGCGTTGCTTATGTCGTGGTGTGTAGCGCTTAAGCTGTACGTTTGGAAAACAAACTTTTACAATTGGTAATTATCGGAATTCAATTACAGACGCCGTTTCACACCAACAGACGACTTTCAGAGCATGCCCACAGGCAGATGTTAAAAACAGGGCTATCTACAGTACTGGGCGGATCTTGTATGAAAAATAGCATTACGAGACTGGGTTGGCAATATGGACGCCGAAAGTGCCGCAGATGCGATTGAGTTGTCGCATTTTGTCAACCGAGGGCGACACGCTCCGTACAAACTGCCAACGAACGTGTTGCTTTTTTTTTGCAAACGTAGTGAAATAGCTTAACTGTGGATGAGTGATATTTTTAAACACCATTTAAAAATACTCTTATAAATAATAAAAAATTTGCCATCAAAATCTACGTAAAAATTTAAATTATTATTTCGAAAACCGCCACTAGCCGCCAATAGATGTCGCGTCGCACCGTACAAAAATGCTACCTCGAAGAACCGACCTCGACGAAATGAATCACACGTGGCGGCCATTTTGTCTACCCCCTAATATCGTTGTAGAGCGGGCCAATTAATTTAGTGGCCATGGTTAAAAAAAAGCTAGTCCCAACGTCCGCCACAAACGTCGTGATGGTTCTCTGGTGACCGCGAAACACGCGAGCAAGCAGAGCTCAATGATCAGGGTGAACTCCCGTTTCGCCAAAAAGAAGCAGATTAAATGCTTTTGCCTAAAGGGCGAATCCGGTTCACCAAATCCCGTTTCGCCAAAAAGAAAGCAGATTAAATGCTTTTGCCTAAAGGGCGAATCCTGTTTCGCCAAATCCCGTCTCGCCAAAACTAATTTGACAAAATTGTACGTATACGAAATTAAATGCCTTATTTCAACGTAATGGGGATTTAAAACGCAAACATTTAAGAGGCAAGCAGTGGTAGAATAAGACCAATAGATTTATTAGCGTTTTGAAAACTGACAATGCAGACGGAAAAACGTGTACTTTAAATATTTTTTAGAATGATTGGTCACCACTAGGTCAATGTCAAGGTTCTCATAGTTTGTTATACACATGATGACGGGGAATTCCCGTTTTGCAGAATTCCGTTTCGCAGAATCAAAATATTCTTCAAAAATTTAACCATTGCAGAAGTTAAAAAAATGCATGCCCAATTGAAAGGAATTTGTGATTAGTTGCAGTTTCTAATGTTATGTGCATAGCCGCAGCGAGCGCGGCAGCGCGAGCGAGACATGTAATTTGAAAAAAAAGACAACTATTCTGCAAAACGGGTGTTTGTCTATAAATGTCTGACCATTACACGGGAGTCGTGTTTTAAATTTCGTGTGCCTAAAATGTGTGCAGTTTCGTGAACTGCATTTGGCGAAACGGGATTTGGCGAAACGGGACGTAACCGTGATCCGAATGGTCGGCTGCAAGCCAAGTGAATGCCGGATAGATTCCTCACGACCAACTAATGGCGGGTTTACGCAAAGACAATTTGCTAGCTTGCTAGCTTTTACTTGGTTAATGCTAAATATCATGCTGGCTGCTTCTCGCTTTTACCAAAGAATGTGGCTTTCAAGTTGTCTATACGTAGTAACCATGGCAACAACGCGGACGAAAAATCTCCTTCTCGTGCCTCGCGACACGACGTATTGGTGCGTGCAACATGACAGCGTCGATTTATGACAGCTAGTAAACAATTTTTACTGTAATACAAAACGACGAACAGATTTCTGAATGCCGGCATTCGATGCTTTGTCTTCGATTCGACAACCCCGAAATGGACGCGAAGTTGGATTTTGAATTTTCGCTGCGAGTAGCTATTTATTCTGCCGTCGTTTGATCACCGCTAGAAGTTGTTTTTTTTTCAGCGAGAATAGCAAATTTTGGAAAGAACGTGAAATGGCAACAATGTTGCAGCATTGTTTAAAATGAGTGTTGCACTTTGTTCTTTAAGGGTGTTGTTATTTATAATACATTTAGTTTGTTGCCTATTACCGCATTCATTTAATAGTAACGGGAAATAAATAAATAAATAAATAATGATTGGCTAGCAATAGCGTTCGGCGAGCGAGAAGGTCTCGTTGCATAAACGTGCCCTAAGGTGCATAAAAAAGTTTTATAAAGTTTTTTTTTGATGCAGTAAAGGTGTTCAGTTAGCACGAGTTTCAACTTTTAAATCATTCGTTTCTTCAGAATCTGGCTCTAAACAATTACATTCCCCTTCGTGTGAGAATCAAAACTAAGACTTCCGTTATATATGGCATCTGGATGGGAATGGTAAGCGCACGTGAAGCCGCCAACGAAAACAAACTCAGAAATCCTAATGGAGCTGTCTAATTCCTTCTGATGAGAAGCAGACATTGAGGTTTTTGTTTGGTGGGCAATAATTACACAGCTGTAGAGTTCCCATATTGAAAAATAGCGAATATACCTGAAAAATTCTCGTACATCCCTCCCGCCTTCCATCTCAGTTGCAAAACTGCAACGAAAAAAAACTGCACGTTGTTATGGCCTGTGTAGGACCCTTCTCGGATTTTCTTTCAGACAGCATTGATCGTAACTAAGAGTATAGAGCATGCAATCTCGGGAATTATTGTAATCCCGGGACTTCGGGATTACTTTCTCTCAACCCCGGGGTCCTGGAATTAATTCCGAAAGTTCTGGAATTTTTCCTCGTATACCTTTCAGCAACTAAAAAAATATTACTGGAAAGCGTGTTTGTTTTAAAAAACTTCATTGTTTAAAATGAACGATGACAACTGAAGTGTTAAAAAAAAACACGTTAGTAACAAGTCCTTTGTTTATTTGAAATGATCAAGTGTTTATTAATAGTTAAATAAATGGAAAAATTTGTTAATTTGTTTTTTTTTTAATCATGTTGTAATATGCTCAGCACTCTGTAGACCGTATTGCAGTTACTGCAGCCCGGTGACTGCCTACGACCTTTCGACAAAATGTATTATACATAATTATAATACAGTCAAAATCATAAAAGTTCATGCAATCTATTATATTAATACCGGTAGCGAGGGGACAAGAGCATCACACCAGCGAACAATTAAATTTCATCTTTGCAACGTTTTTTAAAAAAAATTTTTGTTCATGTGTGATGGTCTTTACTACGGTGCCTAACAATTCTCTAAACAGTTGCTTGTTGATGGGTGAAATGAAAGTACCCGTGTTTCAGCTAATCGCGTGTAGTTTTAAACCTAACTAAGCTTCGTTGTTAATGTCGAGGCCAATCGAAATTGGCAGCTAGAAACGATAGAACGGCTTATTTATTTCATAGTTTGCAGTCTTTCAGAGCTGAGCTTAATTATTGTTTTACAATTAGCAGCAACTATCATTGCGTGCACGACCGTTGCAAATTATTATAATTGCAACAATTATAGCCCCAATGTGCCCCCTTTTGTTGTGAAATGTGTCATTGGCGGCGTTTTGACTTTTGACTTTCTTTGAATAGCCAAAAAAAAATCAATCCATGTTTCAGCTATCAAAGCAGACTACTCTAAACAAAATCACGATAGTTGAACAATCCCACGATGTCCAATACCGAGGTGAATTGTTTTCTTTATACCTCCCAGCGCCTTTTCTCGATCCTTCACATCAAGTACGGCCCCAAAGGTCTATTTCCTTACCGTTAGTCTTTCCCTTGCTAAAAATCTTTTTTTTTAATGTGGCGTCTAGGAGATTTTCTGTTGAATACAATGGAACTTTATTTACTAACGATCCGTCACTTAATGATGCAATGCGCGCGTACAATAATCATGACGTTTCAACTCTGTTTGTACATCGACTAATTTTCTAATAATTACCATGAGATCTAAAATCTAATATACTAATGAGGTACAAATTAAAATTAATTATTCCAATAGATCGCCGAAGCAAAATTATAAGACACTGGCCTAGAAAATTATAAGTTGTGATTTTAAAATACGAGAATCATTCCGGTTTGTGACGACACAATCGTTGACTAGATTCTGTCTCGTGTACTATTCACAAAGCCAACCGAGACAGCAGCTATGCGAAGAACGCAGCTACCACCCCAGCAGACCTTGGCACTGTAATTGCTCGGATGATGATCTGCGCGTAGCTGTAATTTGGCACGCGGAATGTTATAAGGCATCCCTTTAACAACAGAACGAAGAGTAGGAGAGAAGGAAATCACATTACTGGGGCGGGGGGGAGGTCGGTTTCTCAGGGGGGCATGGCGTGTGTGGGGAGGGGCTGGCAGAGCTAAAATACATTTAAAACCATACACCAAAAACCTGGGGGAGATATTCATACTTCACACTGGGGGAGTGTGGAGATGGTGCAGTGTGGTGTGGGGATAGTCGGTGGTCCGGTACATGGCAGATGTTTGCGGATGGGGGGGGGAGGGGGGAAGGAAGAAACTGAAAGTGCCAGTTACTTTCCTAAGATGACAAAACATCGGGAGAAGCTAAGTCCGGGAAATTCAATCACCGTGCAGAAACAGGTCCAGCCAGTATAAATAATTCACTGTAGCACTGTGCAGAAACCGCGGTTAACAGCTAGACTCAAGCGGAAAGTAAATAAGGGCACAGGACAATGCCAAACACCCTAAATATTACGAGGAAACAAAAAGAAAATAAAGAAGTTGGCTATCTGCAGACACACTGCAAAGAACAGAATTGACGCATCAGACGGAATGAAGGGAATCTATGGATTCCAACGCTTCATGGTTTCGAAATTCAGCAGGCGACTCTTCAGACGTGAAAGAAAAACCGGAAAGACCGGGGGAACGACCACGCCCATTGAAGGCAGGCACAAAAAAACAGTAATAAACCATGGTGCTTGCTAGAACCAACAAAAAGTTATCTAGACACACTGCCGTTGGCAGCCTTCCAAAACGACGCTTCACCTCACGCATGTAATCACCTCAAACATGCAATCAAGTAATGCAAGTCCTAAAAGAGACAACAAAGATTTATTCTCAATTAACATTGGGTCCCCCCTGCCTTCGGAAGTAAGGTGAGTGCTGCCCATCTCATTGATTGGGGCATCTTCCCCTTATCGAGGCTGAATAGAGGTTTCCATCAGGGTGCGAATACAACTTTTCCCAAAATGTTACATAGAATTTTGTGATAAAGCCGTTTAAACCAGGAGATCGCTGATGTCTTCAATACAAGCCCTTAACCCCAACAGCCAGCATGTCCGAAGTTAGTGCCCCATCACAAATATTCTTATCGTCATGATCCAGCGATGGCAATACAATCAGGAAACTATGGGGAAACATCTTGTGTATAGAACAGAGATGGAACTGACCCATGGCTTGGTGGGTCAGTGGGTCAAATGGGTAACATTTTTATCGTCGGTCAAGTGGGTCAATGGCCAAGGCCGTTCACCCACCGACCCAAAATAAAGGCACGAGGGTGTGGAGGGGGGGGGGGGGCAGAAATGCTTCTTTTGCTTTCATGTTATTCTTAATAAAACAAAAGCTTTAACTGGAAGGTTTTCCCAAGGTTCTAGAAAAAGGTGATTGTAAAACTGTGTTGTGTTTATTTAGTGTATAAGCTTCTGTGAAAAAATTGGATTGTTTAAAATAACATTGCATGCATTTGCATACTGTATTATTTTTTCATTGTGTGGGATGAGTCACGGACAGTGGGGAACATTTTGTTCTTTATTGGGTGGCTCAAGTCGAGGGTCAGAGCTCAGGTGGGTCATAGGTCGTAAAAAGTGACCCACTTCCATCTCTTGTACAAAGCAGCATAGAAGTCCCACACTCTCTGACCAATAGCAGCTTCATCCGTAGATACATGGGAACCCTTCACGTGAAGGGCCACAATGGCTCCTTTTGAAGCTTTAGTGGATTCCAACGAAAAGGTATCCTTTGTAGGCTCTTCCACGGTATTGTACTATTTCAATTTGGTACGTGTAACAAACCCCAGAACTTACATAATGATAATTGCAGTCCCCAAACAAAAGGAATTGTTCCCTCATTTCAGCAACTTAAGCAACCAATAAATGCGTCATACTTTCTAGTTTAGCAATATCTAGCCTCGAAAGCGCCCAGAATCCTGCCGAGAGAGAGCTAACTCAATGCCAAAAGCAGACGCCAACTGTGGAACCACTGTTTTGATGACTGTCTATGAGCCAGTATAAAAATACCACGGTGGAAGACGTATACTTACAGAAATAGGCCATCAAACAGTTATGCTTACTCTTCTTCTTCAGTGTTTATGTATGGTTAATTCCTGAATGATATTCAAGGTCGTTTAATAACTCGTATGTTAAGTATGTTGATTTTAAAGCTTGCTTAGAGGACTATATGAGTACTGGATTGTATATGTACGACGAAACTTGTACCTTTTTCTGTACATTCACCAGGGCCGTGGCGAACAACGGACAGGGAAGAAAGATGCAGTGGCATCTGTGAGAATTGTTAAAGAGAGCGTGAAAGAACCACGCATTTAAATGGCGAGCAATGAAGCTGCACTATGAAGACAAATAAACAAATAGGCTTTTAAAGTTTTTTTTCTGTGTGTGTTTGTAATTACTGCAGTAACTTTACTCTCTCTTTCTAAATATTTTGTTTGGTTGTGTTGCGAATAGCTCGGCTCACAGGGTGAGCACGGACCTGGGATAGGCTTAAGTCCAGTGAAGAAATTTTCAGTTTCTACCTCGGCCTGTAATTTAGACGCTGGTATTAGTAAACTAACTGAATAATGTTTGATGCACTATTTGAAACATTGGGACGGCTTGGCCTCTCATGTGTTTGTTGTGGAAGGCGTGTATCCCGTCTATGTATTTTTGCGCACACTGGCTGACAAACGCTGATTTTCGTTTGCTTCGCTCACTCAATGATCACCATTCCTTCCCCGGAAAGGCGAAACCTTTAGCCCGCGGGCTTTGTCATTTTCTTTCCATATTTAATTAACTGTTACTAATCCTTTTGTTTTAATTGTCCAGAACCTTTAGCATGCAGTTAAGGGTGGGGCACGGATGGTGATTGTAACATTGAGATGGTTTGCGCTGAAATGTGTTTGTAGCGGAAGCGCGTGTATGCCGTGTATATGCCGTCTATGTATTTTTCATCACTCTGGCTAATTAACAAACGCTGATTTTGGTTCGCTTCGATCGCTCAATCAGCGCCTCTCCTGACCCGGTCTCCATGCATTTTCATTACAATATTTGTACCGGAAATCAATAAATACACCTTTGTACACCGGAAATCAATAAATTCGCCTTTTGTACATCAAAGTCTAAATCTTTAGCCCGCTGGCTTTGTCATTTTTTGCTGAATGTTTAACCGAGTTTCAGTAATCCTTTAATTTTCATCATTGACAACGACAGAACCTTTTGGCCAGCGGTTTAATGTTAAGTTGCATATACGTAGAGCATTGTTTAACCACTAAAAGTTACGTTTTGAGTTTGCGCGCATGGGCTAACGTGGACCCAGACCCGGACTCCATGCACTTTCGTATGCATATTTTCACCGTAAATAAATAAACACGCCTTTGTACAGCAACGTCGAAACCTTTAGCCTGGCGGCTTTGTCATTTTTTATTCAGTCTTTAACCGAGTTTTACTAATCCTTTTATTTTGATCGTCTACAATGACAGAACCTTTAGCCAGCGGTTTAATATTAAGATGGATATACTTGAACTGAAGCATTGTTTTATCCGTCGTTTCAGTTGACTGACAACAATCAGTTTTTAGTTTGTTGCCAACAATCATTCCGTTTGCAATAATCGAATGCTGTTATTATTTCACCGGTGGCCGGGTGTTGTTGACAATCAACGCAGCATTGTTACTGTTATTATTAGACGGGTGGCCGTGTGGGTCGGGTGGCCTTTCGTACAACCTGCAACTCGTTTTTATTAATGTAGAAGATAGACTAGTCTAAATGAGAGGATCGGGAGAGCGAGTTAATTGTTTGTTGCATTTTTTTCCATTGCCGTTAATGCACAATTTTACAATTTTGCATAAATTTAGCTCATCCTGAATTCCGGAAATCCCTAGATTTAGGCAGCCACAATTCCGGGTTTATTAGTACTAAAAAAGGTTATGATCCCGGGATACCGATGTTAGGATTGGACGCCCTACGTAGAATTTACGACCAACCTCTGTGTTGTGCTCTGCACCGGAAGTTCGGCACTGGCCTTTACGCAAAAACCGGGTCCGGGTCGTGGGGGGAGGGGGGGAGGGGGGTTGTTGAGGTGAGACTCCACCCGGACACGAACGAAGGAAATGTGCAGATGAGATTCTCATTGAGCAATGGCCGCGCCCAACAACAGGGTAATTGGTTGGCTATGGTTAGTAGTCAGGCCGTTGTCTGTTTCATGTTGTTGGCACGTTACATCAACCCTCTCCTAAGTTTTTGCTTACGTCATAGGCAACTCCTCCAATACGTGACCCCCTGGTGTGTGTAAATTCTACCAAACTATTTGTAAATCCTACGTGATTCCACCCCCAACTTTGTGGTTGACGATTACCCCTAGTCACGTGACTCCATGCGTGATTCCCCCACCCTCCGTCTTCGTGGTTGACGACCCCTCCACCTTGTAACATCATTACCCCTTCGTCACGCAAACCCATCCCATGTGACGTCACCCTACGTTTCTAACTTTGGAACGTATGTAAACGTTTTAGTGATGTTTCACGTTCCCTTTATGACCTGTATTCATTCATTGATCATTTCATGACGTCTTTAAAGATCGTAGGAAACCTACAGACGTAAACTTGACTCGAAAGAATCTAAACGTGTTAATGATGTCAGGATGTTGTATTGATTAATGATTAATGATTAAATTAATGTTGTATTGTATTTCCCATTACGATCTAGGTCAGTTTTCATGTAGGAGTGGGGGTTATCGTCTCACGTGGGGTGGTTCGAAGGGGGTTGGGGGTTGATGTCAGGCTGGTTTCAAGGTGATGTCACGTAACCAGAAATTGGTTGAATTTGCATTCGCAGAGTAGCGGGGGATTGATGTATAATTACGCGTCGACAGTTAGTTCGTTAGCACCAACCTCAGTCCCAGCGCAGTGTGCCGGGTTGCCACTGCGCCACACATTGCAGAGATGTTAACCATTGGGGCGACATTGTATGGGGCGACGTCACGTGGTAGGTGTGGACGGGGAAGGGGTCAACAATCAAGACGTCGGAGTCAGGTAGAATTACATGTATTTTGGTAGAATTTACGTGTCCTAATGGGTATAGGGGTACGGCCATGTTGGGGAGGGAACCATAGCTTCTAGTGCCAGAGCTGTTCTGCTCCTGATCCATCGTTTGGCCCTGACTTCTACTTTACACACCCAGACTAGGGTGGGGGGAATATCAACGGAGGGAGTCACGAGACGTGGGGGTAATGACGTCCCATAGTGGAGAGGGAGTCATCAACCATGAGGAGTAGGGGGGATCACGTTAAATCTATATATAATTTGGTACAGTTTACACGAGTTGATGGGCGATGGGGATCCACGTAGGGTTTAAATATAATTTTGGTAAAGTTAATATACCGTGATGGGGTGGGGGGTCAGAGAGTGGGAGGGGTATCACGTGGGAAGGAGTGTATCAGGACGGAGGGTTAATGACGTCACTAAGTGGAAGGAAGTCAGCAACATTGAGGATGGGGGCAGATCACGTAGGCTATCCACACAATTTGGTAGAAGTTACATGCCCCGACTATGGGGTTAATTACGTCATTTTTGGCCATGTTTCGTGGGGGTAATTATGAAATTTCACCACTGTACTTTAGCCCAAAGTCAATATCAAATTCAACAATGTCAAATTCAACCCTTCCCGACATTTCGAGCTGACTCCAGCTTATTAGCATTGGGAAAAAAAAACACAATACACTTAAAACTGCATAAAGGTGCAAACAGACAGCCGAAGGCAGGCAAAACTGTTTATGTCAAACAACAATTCGAACAAGTTTTAAATAGGAGAGTTTAAAAAATTCAAAAAAATTTAAAAAAAGAACTCTTTGTGTTGAAATCCCAAGAAGAAGTGGCAACTATCGAGTGAGTGAGTTTTATTCAGGTTTTTCCTGGTGGTGAGGGTGTCAAACAGTTATTTTTACGGTGCCATGGTGTCGAAATTTGGTAACAGAGAACTCTTTGAGAAGTGCTAAGTACTCTTTAAATTTACTGTCATTAGGCAGCTGATGATTATGAACCTGTCGGTCGTGCAAAGCGATGTGCAGAGTTTCAAGGTTAAGCCTAGTACGAATACGCAGGATTAGGGAAATAATCCCGCTAAAACACTTCACACACTAAGATAGTTTTCCAAATCCCGCGTACTCGTATACAAGGCTTAACCTTGAAACCCTGTACATTGCCTTTCACGGCCCAGAAGTTCACAATGATCTGCTCCCTCACGACAACAAATTTAAAGAGTACTTAGCATTACCAAACTGTCAATCAAGTTCCTTATTAGTCAACATATTGGCAAATTCCTCACTGATAGATGACATGGGTGACAAGAGAGGCCTGACGCATGGCAGTCGGCTTCGTGAACCGCCATGTTTACAAAGCAACCTCAACGAAGCAAGTACTCCTCATAGAGTTGTCTGTTACCAAATTTCGACACCACGGTACCATAAAAATAACCATTTGACATCCTCACCACCAGGGAAAACTGAAGAAAATCCTGACTGCACTCAATAGTCGCCACTATTTCTTGTGCTTTCAATACAAAGAGGTCACTCTCCTCTTCCTCTTTTTTTTTAAATTTTTTAAATTTTTTAATTCTCCTTTTTAAAACTTGTTCGAATAGTTGTTTGACTTATTGTGTGCGCGGCGTATCTTTAGTCCTGGAAGTATTGTATGAGCGGCTACGTCTTCCTGGAGGGAGCGGCTTTAATCGACGGCCGC
>JAHWFP010230423.1:35699-50193 GCA_023313725.1 Lithobius niger | reverse complement strand
GTCCGGTGGAGCTCTGGATCCGACCGGAGCATATATAAGTCAAGGGCATCAAAGCCCGGTGTTCTATTCCCGTTGATTCTTATGTTGAGAAAGAACGTAATAATGTAACCCAAATCTTGTCATGATTATTCCGCATTAAATAAGGTTTAACTACTTCAAGTTTGGCTTCTACATTGAACACACGTTACAGGAGTCATGGTGGAACAGGATGCGGAAGGAGGAAGTACTGGGAGCCGCGAGTCCCGGGTCCCGCGAGCCTCTTCAAGCGTGGACCGTGGAGAAAAGTCCCTTTTTTTTGTCCCAAACTGTGGATGCGGACGAGGTGTAAGGGAAAACGGGCTATTTCGATTTTCACTGAGTTGGTTATTGGTATGCTGGATATCAGTGAACGCATACCAGAGGTTTTGTTAATTGCCGGGATATCATCCGTTGATGGGAGCCTTGGCCGTTTTGGGGAATGTGGAGGCGGAATGTAGGTTGGTGTCTTCTGTTGTGGCGGTTTCTTCGCCGTGGTGTGGGTAGGCTGGAGAACACTGTGTTGACTAGTCGGACGGTGGGAATGGTAGCTTGCTGATGACGTGCGTGTTCCGCTCATTGTTTTGAGAAAAGTTGGTGAGCGGTAGGCGGAGGTGTGGTCAACCAGAGCCGAGGAATCAAGAGGTCGACCAATCGGCCCGTGGCACCTTGAGCTACAAAGGAAGTATCACCCGTGGATGAAGAGGCCAGTGTGGGTGAGAAGGCTAGTTCAGAGGGCGGAATGATTGACCGCGGAGCGGGAATGCAGGAGTCTGGATGGGACGTATTACGTCGCGTTGGTGAGTCTTGAAAACAAATGATAGGCAAGAGACATTCCGGAGGAACGTTGGAAGGGGTCCATGGAGAAGAGCCGTTCTTTGTTGTAGGAACGGATGGAGTTCTAATTATTTCAGAAGCGGTGGAGGGGCGGAAGGAGTCCTACGAAGATTGGTCCTGTTGGAAGCAGTGTGTAGCACAGCTGCACTGGTTGAAGGTAGAGGAACGACCAAAAGGCTGCATGGCCGAAGTTTGTAACAAGAAAAAAAAAAGGAGGCCCGCACAGTAGGATGCGCAGATGGTGGCGGCGCGGATAGATATTATTACCCTGTGATGAAATAACAGCATGTAATGCTGGAGAGAAAGGAAGGCTAAAGCTGATTTGCCAGTGATTGAATGGTTCGTTAGGTAGCGGAACGTTTAGCTACAGAATGTAGAGAGGAACGCGAGGATAAGTCAAGTGAGGGCTGACAGAGGCGGCCAACCTGGCTGCTACCGTTCGCGCCTTGAGCTGAAGTTTGAGACAGGCATATCGTTCCTTAGTGTGAGAGAGTTCGTCGGAGAGGGAACGTAGGTCCCGTGCCGGAGGCGGCTGACCACAAGGTATGGAGAATGACTCGGAAAAAAGAAAGGATTCGGTGGCTCGAAGTAATCCTGTTCTGTTGCTAGTTTTAAGAACCTCCACGTCCTTCGCAATAAATAGGTGGAACTGGGAGTGCGGGAGGTGTTACCCCGTGGCGTACCTTTAGCACAAGGCATAGGAACGTGGAGGCGGAATGCGGAGGCTCGCGAAGCGTAGGATCTCTGCACAGTGAAGTAGCAAGAGAGGAGGACGTGGAATCGTAAAGGCAAAGCGCACACTACAACCATGCAGGATACGGTGGGGCGTGACAGCCGAGGTTTCATTCATGAAGGAGGCTGCGCAGGAAGATGTGCAGTGGGTATGGTTGTGACAGGTGGTAAGAGCCTTTCCTCCGTGTTAAAGACCAAGGCCTGGTGGGAGGAGTACCCCCCCCCCCCCCCTCGTACGGACGGAGGCCGAGCAGGGTAAGCGAGGGGTAACATGAGGATCGGTATGGACAACATGCGATGGTAAAATCGGCGAAGCGAAAGAGGGTGTTGTGATTCGAAGGCTGGGTCGGAAGAACCGACCAGGGCGGATGATGTGATGGATGAGCCGAATTTCCGAAAAGCTCTTATATGGGCGGCGAAAGGGAAGGGGGAGATGAGGTTAGGAAAAACCGTTGACGGTGACTGCGGAGGCTGTCTGTAGACGAAAGAGAGTGCCATAGGAGCACGGCCGGAACGCCTGGCGGGTGCCTGGGAGATGTAAGGGCGGTGGGCCCATCCCCAGTGGCGGAAGCCCAGAAACCATCCCAGGTTGGGCCAAAGAAAAAACTGTAGTTTATGTGGTACTGCGGAATGAGGTTGATCAAATTGAACGTCCGTCCGTCTTGTGGCAACACGTTGAAAGGAAGAAATAGGAGTACCACCGTAGGAGGAGGCCAAATCCGGAGGTGTAAGGTCCGTTCAAGAAGCGGAGGAGTTAGAGTCACGGAACGCAGAGGTGCATGTTAGCGGTTCCAGAATAGGAACAGTAGACTAGAGGCCCCAGAAGCAGAATATTTTCAGCCGGTCTGCGACAAGCTTTTGACAAACTAAAAACGGTCTGCGGGAAGAGGTTGATGTCTCCGGGTTGCAGGTAGGGTGTGAAGGTGAAATTTTGCATTGTATAAAATTTTGAGTTAAGCCCATTTAGGTTCATGAACAAGTTTCTTGCGAGAACATCTTTTTCAGACCTTTTTAGGTTGTTTTTGCTACACAACTTGAGAACGACCAAACCTATTGTCATGACAATAGCACCATTCAAAAGCTCTCGAAAAAAACCGGTTAAAATGGTGTATTTGAACGTCAAAATCGGTCAATTTTTGGCTAAATTATCGCAAAAAGACCAAGACAGAAAAAAGTGCAGCATAAATCGTACTGCAACACCGCCAGCCGTACTGCGACGTAGCGTCGCTCTGATTCTGCTACAGGGCTAGAGGCCTTCCGAAGGGAAGAACATGGTGAGCCCAGCAACGGCGGAGGAGGGTCATCCTGACTGAAGGAACAGATGAAGCCGCCAAAAACAACGGAGGGCGTACATAATCCAACAGGGAAAAGGTGCGGAGGGATGCAGAAGGCGACGATGGGGAAGCTCAGAACGACCACTCGCGGTGATCGCTCTAGGAGGTTATATAAGCAAACCTAGGCCCGCGCAGTACCGTACGAGCTAGGCAGGGAAGACAGCATTCTAGGGGAAACTGCTATTAAGACAGGTAATGCTTATTTTCGTCGGCTATAAAAAAAAAAACCTATATCAAGATAAATATAATTCTGATCGGCATTGGCTGTGCTATGTATCAAGTGTATTGGTAACTGTCAGAATCTTGGGTGAAAGTCATCCTCCTTACAATCGTGTCCGTTTATATTGAATTTGTGCGCCCATATCCCTGCACCAATGTAAGCAGCTATCTACAAGCATCAACCTCACTGAAGCATTCCAACGGATTTCAAGTTTGAATTTATAACTGCGCTGCTTGACTACCACTAGCGTAATAATGCTGCAAGTCAAAGGGTTAATATGCTGTCAAAGAAACCTACCTACCGCAGGTTACAATTATTTACGAAGTGGTCGGTAATGACCAGCATCTTTTTATTATGACAGTCATTACTCATGGAAATATAGCTATTCTGTATCCCCGTCTATATCTGCATGAAGAACCGTTGGCCAGTTCATTGGTACATGAGGTTCTTTGTTGTGGGTGGTTTTCTTCTGCGCGGTGTTTTATCACTCTTGAAAAACGTGTTCTTATTTCTGTGTGGTTTCCGTTCATTTCAGGGCTGAACGTGTACAGCATGCTGAAACATGAAACGCTGGTGATGACTTTGGATGCAGTAGAAAAAATCGAAGACAGGATCCTGTTCCATTTAAATAGGCTAGATTCCTTTTCTGCCATGGCCAAGTTTCACATCAATCATTTACCTCAATCACCATTTCTTACAAGACCAACCACAAATTGATTTGTTTTGATAATAAAGATACTTTATTGAATTAGTTTCATACAAATTTTGAATTTTTTCGTTAGCACTTAAAAGCCAAGCTTACACATTTCTTTTAAAATTGCATTTTGCAGCCCATTAGAGGTGAAACCACTGAGGTCTTGTAATGAGCTTCGTAACATGTACAATCTGTGACTAATAAAAGTTCGCTTATCAGGTTTTTTTATACTCTGAACTGGTTATCCTTTAACCGCTTAGCATGCTCCACAGCATCTTTTTTCCTCAGAGCCTGTAAAACAATAAGAAATTATTTAATATGGAATCTTATTTCCTAAAGCCCTGAGCTTTATTTTTTTTGGGGGTGGGGGGGAGCAAGAGGTTTGGTAAATCTGTACAAAGTATTGTGATACGTACATAAACTTCAACATCAGGGCAGCGCTTGGTCAAAAGTAAGGCCCGTATACACCATCTGAGCTCTGAGTCTGGTGACTCTCCTGGTATACGGCACCGATTCCACATATCTGTGTACATCTTGTAACGATCAGCTGGCGCACTTTTCTTTAGAGTTTGAAATGGCCCACGACTTTCAACAACTGGAACGAGAATGGCAAGATAAACTTATCTTATCCTTATAAACCTTAGAATAAACTAACGCGCCTACTCGACTAAAGATAGAAGACGAGCAAACAGATGTTCGTGATTATGAAACTTTCCCAAACCACCATATCCTGGTAAAAATGTTAAGCGCCTACAAATAATCATTAAAAATCTTGCTCTAGTCAATACAGGCCTACCAAAAAGTTTACTTTGGTCTACCTGATTGAGCATGATTCTGCGCATTGGAATTTGTTTTCATGACTGATGGAAGTGTCAACAAGTCTAAGCAAAGCTTTCACCTGCAGTTAAACCAATTGTGTGAAGCTGGTTTGGGGTTACTCTGTTGTACACATAAGCATGCACATAGCTAATGCATGAAGCCCAAAACAAACAATGAGCCATTGTTTCATAATAAATCTTTTGAATTATAACAGTAGAACCTCAATTATTTAAACTCCCATTCTAAGAAAATATTCAGAAATTTGGCATTTTTCAGAGAAGGAACAAGCATTGACTTTGCTTTATTTATGTTCCTGGAGTCATACTCATGCAAAATTTCCTTTTCAGTAGTTGTATAAAGAAAAAAATTTTCCTTTTATTTTGCATGTAAATTTGATTACATTCAGATAATCGAGGTTCTACTGTAGTTTCATTTGATGTCACTATATTAATACGCGTGAGCGATGTCATTTATCGCTTTGGGCACAATAGTATCACGTTAAAATTTCAGAAAACGATTACGCACAATTTCAGAACACAAATACTATACCAGTATTCTGCAAATTTTCGACAGACTAGCCACACGTCTTTTTCATCAGGGACTATGATTGCTAAAACTTTTTCCTACGACATCAGAATCACTTTTTGAACTTAGCGCTCGCGGCTGGCGCGGCCTCCCGTATTTGTTAGGCACATTGTTCCAAGAATTGGCCAGCAGCTAGGTAAATTCTTCTCTCAGGAGAAAACGGATTCCCGGGTTTGAGGGGCCTAGTGTGTTCATGAGTGTTGCATTATTCCTCACGTGCTGTTGGGATTGTCAGTGATTCCAGACCACGAAAGTGTCTATCGAAATGGACATTAGATTACTGGTATATCATTTGTGTTCTGAAATTGCGTGTAATAGTTTCCTGAACTTTCAGAGTAATAATTGCTACCATCATCGCACAATTTCATACTTGAGACACTCACAGTCTTCCGACAGCAATGCTACTGTCATACTGTGGCGCGCAGTCAAGCGTCCCTCCAGTGGCGATTGGAAAAAGTGTATGTTTCATGTATATGTGTGCGTGTTAAATGCTGCCAAAAAGGCCATGTCAGTATGGCTCAGCGGTAGAATCTTGGCCTGTGATTTCAAAGGTCCCGGGTTCGATTCCCCGCTGAGGCAGTCTGACATTAAGTCCAAAAGGCAACGTAAATAGGTTCGCATCCGTATTTATTAAACCAATCTCGAGCCCATTGGCTTTCCGTCCCGTATAACTGTCATCATCAGGCACTTCAAAGTAAAAATTCTTGGTCACATTCTTGGTTTGTCAGAATTTTAATTTGGCAGAACGTGTAGCCTCCTGTATTTACAAGGTAGTGGACCATTCATGCTGCTACTAGCTCTCCACCACCGCGCTAACTGCTCACTCAAGTCCCTCCCCACGAGGTGTCTCACATTTGGGTATGAAGGGCCCTGATTATTCGTAAGTTGGAATCCATTCTGCTCATGGTGTTGTATAGCAATGAAATCCAGGCACCTTAGATGACTGTCGCGTGCAGGGTTTGAGAGGATGAGCATCGTGGCTTTCTCCCAGTCAATCTCGTGCTCAATGGCAGCACAGTGGAGCGCAATGCCATATGCTGTCCCAGTCTTGTTCTCACGCCTTTCCTCGTCTCTCCGACATACACTGCACTGCATCCCTTGCACGGTACTCTGTACACACCTTCCTTAGTATCAGTCACATTTCCCATCAAAGCGTCATTCTTTGTCTTTTGAGTCACCCATTCAACTTCAACAGCAACTGGAGGCACTTTCTTTCCTTAATGTTTTCTTAAGTCCTTTTATTCCGCAGGTAGTTTTAAAGCCACTACGACAAGATTTCACGTATTGGCCACTCGCACCCTCCAGGTAGCACCGTAGAGTGCTGTCAAAATTTCCATCCTGGATGGCCTGGCCAGCCTCAAATTATGCTCCATCCTTGCTTGTCGACACATACGCTGCTTGCTCAAAAATGGTGTAGCGCTCGAGTTTTGGAGCTCCCCAAGTGTTGTGACGGAAAAAAGAATTTCGCTTTGGACAAGTGGTGGGATGGCAGCTCCTTTCCCACAGGGATTGGCTTGTTGTCCTCCCTTGTGATGGCCCCTACATCAAGCAATTCAAGATGAAGTACTTGCGACTGTGGCAAGTGGTTTGGTTTCTGTTTTGCCGCATGGAGGTTTATTAACAACGATCTCGGGGTTATATATCGTCCTTCACTTCTAGCTTCTTTCGTGCAAAAAAATTCTGGTAAGACATCGTAAACAGTTTTCACTAGAAGATCCCACTCGATTCTGACTTTTTCTGTTCATCCTCTCCCGAAGACTCTCGAATCCATATCCTTACTATGCTTGTGGGGTTTCCTTTTTGATGGCTTGGGCGTGTCAGTACCCCTAGGCTGCGACCAAGAAAGATAGCTTTCTCCTGATGCTTCCTTGTGACAACACTGAAGACACCGAAACAGTGCGACACAGTTGGCAACCATGAACGAGAACGTGGCGCTACGTTATCTGCTTCCTAAGGGTGAACGCGAACGATTTGCAGTTCGCGACACACTCGGCTGGCCATTACTGATGCAGGAGGCCGCCCTTACACCTTCCTCTCCGCAGTTGCATCCCACTCTCTGGGGCACCATGGGTGGTGGAGGTAGGGGAAGGGGGTGATGTCAAACCCGTTCAGGTGTTAACCACCATATTCCCACTGGTTAACATACTGACCCACGAGTTCGAAATATTAAATGGGTTAGCATATGGAGTAAACGAACCATTATACCACTGATTATAATTATTGCCAGGCATCGATTGCATGTTGATTCCTGGCTAAGGGTTTGTGATGGCGTTCTGGCAAAATGTTTCATGATTCACACCACCAACGCTACTATCGTTTTGTGTAAGCGGAACCTGGCCCCAAACTGAACCTTCTGCCAGTAAATGCGAAGGTGTGTCAGCGTTCGCATTCACAATCTGAACGAGCACAGTCCCTCGCATCGATTTTCTCCTTCTGGTTCTGCCAGTCCGGGACAGGCGCCATTTTGTTTTCCACTTCCACGGGAAGGTTTGACACTTTAAAAACCTGAAATATAAACATCATTTTCGTCATCCGCCATGAAATTATCCGGTAACACATCACACTCCACATTAAATTTATGTCCCACATCAAAATGCAACTGGTATGAAATCGCGGCCTATCAGTTAACTATTTTATGCGGCAGCACGATTTCCATCATAATTGCCTTATCATCCACTAATTGTACTTTTTCGGTGCGTTGTCAGTCTGCTTCAGCTTGCTTACCCGCATAAAATTCCGACATACACGCACTTATGGATGGACTATAACAAGGCCTCTGTGAACATACTCAGAGTTGCATACAACAATGCTGCTAGACGGCTACACGGTCGGCCACCATGGTACAGTGCAAGTAGGTTAATGGTTGAGAATAACCTCCCATCCTTGGGAGCTATCAGAGGAAAAGCTGTTTGGGGAACTCGTGTTCGGTTGTTGGCTTCTCCTAACCTTCTGGTGCAGACAGTGACCAGATTTTCACTGTGCAAGGAGTACACCTTCAGTACATGGCATGCAGTACTCTACGGTGATTGCTTGTAGTTTTTGCTGTGTCATAATTCATTTCCCTTGTCCTTTTGTATAATGTGTAACTCGGGAATTTTTGTACTTAAGCAAAGGTCCTGTGGTCCAAAAAAAAACGTGGGCCGAATTTTTGAAATAAAATAATAATAATAATAATTTCCACACCCGGGTTCACGGCCACTAATGCGTCGGGGTTACACGAGGTCAGATCGGCGGCCGTGTCGGCAGGCCCCGATACTGAAACAGAATCAGAAATGGTTAGGGAACATCGGAAAAATACTGACTCCCGCCAGATTTTTTTTTTTTAATGAACTAAGAATTACCTGCTGAATAACGTTTTCCTCTTGCATTTTTGGGGCAAAAGCACCGTTTGGCCGTGGTGAAGGGACAATTGCAAGAGGAAAACGTTAACAGTGGCACTCCGCGAGGTGTGCCGTGACGTCATCTATGTTACCAGCAGGCAGGCTGGGGGCGTTGGCGTCCCAGTACGAAATGCCAAACCCCGACCTTACCTAACCGACAATAACACAAAACCACACACAATACAACTGACAATAACAACCAGCCTATCTGAACTATTTACGAAAAAAAAATATAAGTTGCCCTGCCGTCTCTGCGAGCGAACGCAAACACCGTAGCCTATAGATGTTTACGAAAAGCCCTAGGCCTACGTTTTTTAAACCTGCCAAAACCTGTCCCGTTTCATTTTACCTCACACATCGACAAGGTTCATGCACGGCCTTGAATTCCTTGAAAAGTCTTAAATTTCCAAACCAAAAATTCACGGCTTGAAAATTGACAAATTTTTTTTGTAATAGCCTTGAAATGGCCTTGAATTTTGCTAGCGTGCTATGCTTGATGAAATACAAGCAATTTATGCTTAAATTCATACATTAAATAAATAAATTAAAAAGGATCGTCAGCCTAATGCTTTTGTTCCGTTAACTATACGACGTTCCTTCGTTCGTATTCACGTATAAGTGCGTTGTTGGAAAGGCAACTTGTGATAAAAGTGCATGCCATAGAACTGTATTTTTTTTTTTGTAGGCTGTAATTCAAAGGGAGTTTTTTCTTCAAAATAATAAGTTTTAAATGGATGTAAGTTTATTCAATTATACAGTATAGGCTACCAAAAATATTGAATTTATTTTAAGGTAATTTTTAACGATTTGGTGTGCAAAACGACCTTGAAATCAGCTTAGTGTTGGCCTTGAAAATGGGTTCGTCTCCTGTGTACGAACCTTGCGTCGAACATACCTTCTTAGTTTTCACTGCATCTTTAACTACCCTCCATTACTGCCTGGACAAGGCAAACAGGAGGAGAATTGCCAGTCCGAACTCCGTTGTTTATGCAGTGGGACCAGAAGACTGGTGGGGTTCTTCCCCAGCCGTTGTCGCCTGCGAAAGTGGGAAGATGGATTTGCCAAGTCATTAGGAGGGCATATGAGCAGGTCCAGATCATCTGGATCTGCCTGGAAATGTGCGAGCCCATGAGTTGAGAGCTTTGGAGGCATCTTGGGCGAATGGGAAGTGGACACCTTTGGGTGACGTGGTGGCTGCTCATGAGGAAATGGGAGGGAGAAGACAGCACGCCATTAACGTGGAGCAGATGTGAAACGTCACGTAGAGGAGTAGTCTTCGGCGTGGCGTGGTGAAATGCTCCTAATGGTGACAATTGCATTCTGGGGAGATCCCAACCAAACACAAGGCAGTGTTCCAAGGTTGGGTCATAGTGGAATAAAGACGAAGAATGCATCTTGTGCACAGCGGAAAGTACACAGTGGAAAGGTGGACTGCGTCATTGCCGCCAAGCAGGCTGAGGCAGTGATGTGAACAGTCCGGTACCAGGGATCAACCCGACGGACAGCTGAGAAGGTGGTACAGACCTTGGTTGACAATGCAATGCAACGGGGTTACAGGGTTCGAGCGTGTGGTGTTTTGGTTTTGGTGGTGTGTTGGTGTGGTGGCCCAATGGCTTCAACGCCTTCATTTCCAACGGCTTGGGTGGACAGTCGGTCCGCCGACTTTTTTGGGCGGAAATCAGGGAAAGTTCCAGCAGCCATGACGACATTGAAGACACCATCTCGTGTCTTGTCGCCCTTTCACCAGTGTGCACGCTTTCGCCTACTCACATCACAACAACACTCCCTGCTGCCACGTGTGGCCGTCGCAGGCCGCTGACATCATGAGAACCAACATTGCGCAGATAGTGAGAGATGAACGTGCTCTTGTTGGTCCATGAACAGGCTGCCATGACATCGTCCAAAGGCGTCCCAGACGCGAAGGCCCAAGACGTTGCCAGTGCCCTCAGTTCATGGGCGCGCACCTTACTAGGCAGATCCTGATGATCCGGACCCTGTTCAATGCCCGCTTGATGACTTGGCAAATACATCTTCCCTTAGCGGATGACAATGGTTGGGGAAGGACGCCACCAGTTTTCTGGTCCCACTGCATTAAGGTTTCTACTGCATTTTCCGCGTAGTTTCTTAATTCACGGAGATGGGGAAACCGCAAACGCCTGCCATTATCCGGTGACAGAAGAGTTATCACATGATAAATATGGTAAATTCGTAACGTACAACTTCTGAATGAGCTAGCGTTCGATTTTATTTTACTAGTAATGTCGTTAAAAACTATGAGGTGGCGTTTGGGACATAAGTTGCCTAAAATATATATATAATGTGCCGAATATATAAAATATTTTGCGCATGTATCATACATGGCAATCGCCATGTATGTATATGATTGAAGTCTTCTCTCCAGCAAAACTAAAACTATTAATTTCTCCGTTTCTATTCAATATATTTCGACCAAACTTGGCCAGATAGTAGATAGCAACTTTTCCCAACTTTACACCAACTTTTATGCAATTCCGTGCAAGAGTAAAAGTAGAGAGTCACACGGAAATTTGAAAACTGTTCACTTGTTGTTCTCTTCTTGTGTGACGCGGTTTCAGAAAAAACTACTGCACCTACCTTACATCATCTTAGCCAGAAATTTCCCTGGGCTTCAACGTCAGGAGACCACTTTTTCGATTGGTCGATCTATGCCGGAGTTACGGGTCGCTGAACGATCATTTCGATTATTTACATTGTTTTAACCATTGTAATTTGGGAACAATGCCACTCAGCAAACTCCAGATCCATTCTACGTGCACGTGTTATGACTTTTCTAAAAAGTTCATTGTTGAAGGGCAAAATTAAAGAATCCGTGTTTAAGCTACGTTGTTAATTTCGAGGCAGCTAGAAACGATAGGATGGCGTATTTACTTCGTAAATGCAGCCTTTCAGAGCTGAGTTGAATTGTTTCAATGTGGCCAGCAACAATGCATGCATAAACCTTTGTAGCACGACGCCATAGCCGTACAAAAGGTACACGGATCACTAACAAAAACGTCAAGTGTGCCATAAAAAAGGGGGTTATATGATTGAAATTTCACTTTACTTGTTAAATGTACACGGATAAAATTTGAATGATTTTTAATTGAAATAAATGTACAATTGAGAAAATTGCATCTGTTCAAGTGCTGTTGTACTCTACCTATCATATATTTAGAACGTAAAGCACAACAGCACTTAAACAGATGCAATTTTCTCAATTGTACATTTGATTATTTCAATTAAAAATCATTCAAATTTTATCTGTGTACATTTTAACAAGTGAAATTTCAATCATATAACCCCCTAACCCCCTTTTTTATGGTGAAGGGTTACCGAAGAGAAGTTTGGACAAGGGATGCAGTAGACTGGGTCTGCTGATAGGGTTTGGATTTCGGCGGAGTGGAGAACAGCAGAAATTCGTTAACCATCGAGAAGGTTGGTCTTGTCTGTTGTCTTGAGTACCGAGTTAGGGCTGAGCGGTAGACAAGGATTATTGACCTTTTGAGTTTGTCGATGTTGAAAAGATCAGTGAAGAATCTTAAAGTTTGGGTAGAGGGATTAAATGGATTGATTTTCCTTGTGAAACACCAATGAAACCATTTGAACCAGTGGCTGTCAGACATTCTGTTTGTTGGTTCACTGGTGGCTTTTGAAGTGATTCGGGTGGCATCATCTTGATGAATTCCAGCCTTCTTCAGGAGTTTGATGATAGTAGCCACGCGTGAAGGTTTAGACTAGGAAGGTTTGGGTGAAGTTTCGAGCCCTTTGTTGAGACAAGATGTGGAAGAAGAGGGAGGGGTTTTGGAGTGTCGACTAGGAGGGATGTTAGGTGTGGTAACCATGGTGCCGACGGCCAAGGGGGGCTATAATAAAGAAGAGGCATTGGCTTTCTTCGGCTTTCCGAAATGTTCGTGGATTTGGGTTAGGCACGGTCGAGACGAGCTGCCAGAGGAGAAGCTACGTTCGTCTTGAGGCTTTGCTGTAAACGTGGGTTTTTAGCCACGAGTGAGACGTCTTGATGTTGAAAGTGACGGGTGTTGATTTTCACTCGAGACGTGGGGTTAGCCACGATCGAGACGAGAATCAGTGTGGACTGCCGCAGTAGTTTGGGTTTTCATTCGTGGTGTGGGGTTGGTGATGAAGACGTTGTTTGGCTTGAGAACTTCACTCAATTCGTGGGTTATAGTCACGAATGAGACGAGCGTTGGTGTAGACAGCCATGGTCGTAATTCTGGAAGAGGAGAGAGCGTCATACGTTTTGACTCTTCACTGGTTAGCCAGGTCTGAGGCAAGCACCGGTGTGGGTTGCTACAGATGTTATGATTTCCGTACGAGAAGTGGGGTAAGTCATGGTCGAGACAAGGTGCAAGAGGTGAAGACGTCATCCGACTTGACTCTTCATTTTAGGGCGTGGGTTTTTTAGTCACGGATGAGTCGGATGAGTGGACGGCAACTGTTGTCTAGATTTTACTCGAGACGTGAGGTTAGTCATGGTCGAGATAAACAGCTAAAGGTGGAGAACGGTCCTGTCTTGATTCTTCACTCAAAACGTGGGTTCTAACCACGAATGAGACAAACATGAGTGACAGCAGCTGTTGTCTTGATTTTATTCGCGACATTGGCTTAGCCATGGTCGAGACAAGCACCAAGAGTTGCAAATGGCTTTTGTCTTGGTTCTTCACTCAAACCATGGGTTTTAACCACGTGTGGGACGAGTAGCAGTAGACAGCAACTGTTGTCTTGATTTTCGCTCGAGGTGTGGGGTCAGCTACGGTCGAGACAAGCAGCAAGAGATGCAAATGGCTTCCGTCTTAGGTTCACTCAAAACGTGGGCTCTGACCACAAATGAGACGAGTAGCAGTGGACAGCGACTGTTGTGTTGATTTTCGTGCGAGACGTGGGGTCAGCCACGGCAGAGATAAGCAGCAAGAAGTGCGAACGTCTTCTGTCTTGGTTTACTCAAAACGTGTGTTCTAGTCTTGAGACGAGCAGCAGTGGACAGCGACTGTTGTCTTGATATTCGTTCGAGACATGGGGTCAGCCATGGTCAAGCCAGGCAGGGAGAGGTGCAAACGGCTTCTCCGTATTGGTTCTTTACTCAAGGCGTGGGGTATAGACACGAGTGAGACGAGTAGCAGATGACAGCAACAGTTGGCATGATTTTGCTTGAGATGTGGCCTGGTCGAGACAAGCAGGAAGAGGTGTAAATGACTTCCGTCTTGGAACTTCACTCAAAATGTGGGATTTAGCCACGAGTGAGACGAGCTGCAGTTGACAGCAACAGTTGGCTTGAGTTACGTTCGAGATGTGGGGTCAAACCACGGCAGAGACATGCAGCAAGAGGTGTAGAGGTGTGACATGTTCCTCAGGTAGTGGGAGGTAAATGTCGTCGAGTGTCGCCAGGAAGCTGCCTGTAGGATTTCTTCTAATGGGATGGCGTTGTGGTGTGCCCATGACGTAGAAATTGCTCTGACCTCGTGTGCCGTTGCTCTTTCCCTGCTCAAGTTTGCCTTGTCGTAAGCAACGTCGATGGTTTTCTAATCCAGCGGGAGAACATTGCAGAAGTTTTCCCTGTTTGTAGGTCAACTGGTAAGAAGAGTTGGTTTCTGCCTCTGCGGATGTCCTCGTGTTGGGTACGGGTGAGGTAGAAGCGAAGTGCTCGGATCGGGCAGAGTAGACGTTCAGGTTCGTCTCCTGTCAGGTTGGAGAGGGCTGGGCACGTGATTGGTTTTGGTGGTTTGGATGGTTTGTGTTTTCGCACGAAATCCTGTTCTTGGGTGGAGTGTGACAGATGTGAAATTTGGACTGAAGAAGCAGAAGGCTGGGTCTGCGGAGGGCGCTTGTATTTCAGAGCAGCGGG
>JAHWFP010230423.1:0-35689 GCA_023313725.1 Lithobius niger | reverse complement strand
TTGAGTTTTTCGATGTTGATGTTCCGTGAAGAATCTTAGTAATTCGGATAGAGCGGGATTGATTGGATTAATTTCCCTTGAGTAACACTAATGAAACCATTTAGTCCAGTGGCTGTCGTACATTCTGTTTGCTGAATCTCTTGTGGCTTTTGAGGCGATTCGGATGGCATCGTCTTTACGAATTCCTGCCTTTTTGAGGAGTTTGATGACAGTAGCCACGCGTGAAGATTTAGATTTGCGAGATTTGGGTGTAGTTTCGAGCCCTTTTGTTGGGACAGAAGATCTGGGAGAAAAGGGAGGTTTCTTGGGATGTCGACTAGTAGGGAAGGTAGGTGTGGGAACCATGCTGCTGACGGCCATAGGGTGGCTATGAGAAGGAAGAGGCTTTGGCTTTCCTCGGCTTTTTGAAGTACTTGTGTAAGGAGTTTGAATGGTGGAAACAGGTATGCGAACAGGTTGTGCCATGGGTATGTCAAGGCGTCGACTGCTATTGAAGGTTGTCTGGCATCGGGCTGATGTAATGGCGAAGTCTGGCATTGTGCTTCGTGGCGAATAGGTCTAGCATTGGTGTTCCCCATATCTTGAAGAGATATTCGCAAATGGATTTCTTGAGACACCATTCTCCTGTTGGGGGTGATCAGCGAGAGAGAGCGTCTGCGATCACGTTCCCCGGAATGTGGAGGGGAAGCAGTTATGTTGTTCGTGATACAGAAATTGAGGATTTCGGAGGTCAGGTTGTGGAGCAGTCTGGATTTGGTTCCCAATTCTTTCTTTATATAGGCCAACGCTGTGGTATTGTCTGCTTGGACTTGGATTACTTGGTTTTTGATATGTGGTTGGAAGTGAAGCAAGGCTAGTTGGATTGCTCGTAGTTCGAGGAAGTTGATGTGGTGATTTTTGACTTCCTGCCAAGTTCCTGAGATTTCCAGGTTGTTCATGTGGGCTCTCCAACCATGGTTTGATGCGACGGTGTAGATTAGTTGGTTGGGGGTTGGTTCGTGAAGAGGTACTGACTTGGTTAGGTTTCTCACATCTGACCACCAAAGAAGGCTTTCTTGGGGAAAATCTTTGTGAAAGGGGAACTGTTGGTCCGGGTTGAGGAGTGGGTTTGACCAGTCGTCGATCTGATGGTGGTGAAAGGGTCTCACCATCCAGCGTCCGTATGGAATTAGGCTTGCCATCGAGTCCATTTTCCCAATGAGGGAGTTCAGTTCTCGTAGGGAGAAGGTTGCTTGGTGTTGAAAGCGGCGGATGTGTTGCAGGAGGTCTTGGACTCTTTCGAAAGATGGTGAGATTGTGGCTGATGACAGATTGAATGAGGTGCCGAAAACGTGAAGATCTGTTGTGGAATAAGACGTGACTTGGATTGGTTCACGCCGAATCCCAGTTGGTTTAAGAGGAGAATTGTTTCGTCCCTGTTCTGTTCGAGGCGGAGGGGGTCTTGATTGTGGAGAGCCCAGTCGTCGAGGTATGCACTTGCTTGGCTTTGTTTTTGGTGTAGGTGGCCGAGAATCGGTTTTAAAACCATGGTGAAAATCCTTGGTGCAGCGTTCAAGCCGAAGGGCAGACAGCGGAATTCGTAGACCTGTCCGTTGTAGATGAAGCGGAAGTATTTTGTTGAGGATGGGTGGAGAGGTATGTGTAGATAAGCATTCACTAGGTCTATGGAGATTGTCCAGTCGTTTTGTTGAAGGATTGGAGAATGGTTTCCAGTGTTTCCATTCTGAAGTGGGGGTTGTCGATGTATTTGTTTAGCGGTTTCATATTGAAGATGAGCCTGAGGCCTCCTGTTTTCTTTGGTCGGGTGAAAATGGTACTGTAAAACCCTGGGCTCAGGTTGTGGTATGTGACGATTGCCCTTTTCGCGACAAGGCGTGCGATTTGGGTCGAAAGGAGTTCGGAAACTGGTGATGTGAAGTTTTTTGGAGGGTGACTTGCTAAAGGTGGTTGTGATAGAGCCCTTCTTGATGATTGAAAGGATTTCGTGTGTTGTTGGTTAGCTTTTTCCATGCTGGGTAAAAGTGGGGAAGTCTTGCGCCGACCGGGAGACAGGAGAGCTGGTGCCAGTCATTGTTTCCAATTTGAGCTGCGGCCGCCGAGTGATGAGTAACGGCTGCAGCGATCAGGAGTTGCGGCTCTTTTTTGTTGTGACCTTTGGTTGGGACGGGAGCGAGGTTGTTGATCAGGCTGGGGCTGGGCTGAGTTATTCTCCCTTGGGGATTTTTATGCATTGGATGGTTTATTCCAGTCTTCTGATGGCACTCGGTGTTTGCTTGTTTTGTTAGAACGAAACGACGATTTGTCTTGACGAAAAGGCTTGGGTTTACGAGAGATGTCAAGATGATGAGCCAGGGTTGGAATTAGGCCAAGGAAAAGGGTGTCGAACTCATGAAGTGGCTGGTTCCGCAGTAGGTGTCTGGTTGACTCGTTTAAGTTGTTGGTGGTTTTGAGAGCTGCTTCCCGTAACAGGAGTGTGTTATTAAATAAAGCCTGGGTTGCCCAATTTAGGAAGTGGTAGGTGGCAAAACTTGCCTTTTGAACGAGTTGGGTGGTAAGTGATGAAAGGTTTCGGATTTCTTCGGGGCTGGCATCATCAGTGAGTTTTTCACAAAGTGCGTTAACTGCCGTGTTCAAAACGTCGGCTTGAGAGGCGGCGCGTAGGCTCATGCGTAGGCACTTGTCGTTTTCGTGAAGGAAGGAACCTCAATTCGTTTGGGGATGCTGAGAGCAGAGCCAAAATCCAGCTCGACTTTATTACATAAAAATTCGTATTCTGGGTAGGTGTCGAAATTTCTTGGATTTGTGGCACCGTCACCAAAAGCACGGAAAAAACTTGACTTGCGGACGGGTCGGGGTGCAGGAGGTTTAACGTCAAGTTGTAATGGTTCGCCCTTGACCAGTAGAGAGCCTCCGTTCCGGAGGAGGCATGTAAGAAGCGTTGTCGACGGTCGTAGGAGACTGCGGGGCTTTGCGTCTTTGTCGTGAAGGGCAAATCCGAAGCCGGTCTTGAGAACACGGTTGATTTTACTGGGGCGTCGGCAGACTGCGACGGTTTGTACAGAAAACAATCTGGCACCGTTTCTTCTACCGTCTTGAGTAGAGAGACAAGAGGAATGGTGGGGTCTTCCGTGTTGTTGTCCGTGAACTGTGTGTTTAGTAGGAACAGAAGGTGTCGCGACAACAGGTGACGCGACAACAGGTGTCGCGACAACCGGCGATGCGGAGAATCTACGTTGCTTGGCTCCCAATGGAGGGGCAGGAGAGTGACATTGCGGCTGTCACGACTTGTCGTTGAGGCGTCCCATTCCCAGTGCAAGAAGGCGGGGGCATGGGGGTTGGTCTTGCATGTTGGCGAAATACCGAGTCAACTATATCGTGGGCTTCGCTGCAAGTTAACACTGTAGTCACGAGATGATTTAGATGACAGGTCAAGGGGAGAGTTGAAGGACAAACCCCGTTGAGATGTAGCATCACGGAATTTCCTTTTCGCTTCCCGTTAGAGCGCCTTGGCTTGCCGGAGATCTTCTTCTAAGGCCGAGAGCTCGGGCGGAGGCGGAGTGTGTTGTCCGTCCTGGAGCGGTGAGTCGTCATCGTCATTCGCAACAACGCCGTCCCGGTCGAGTTCCGTCGTACAGTGATCGTGAGGGGCAGGCGGGTGAGCAAACGGGAGCGCAGCATCCGAAGTCAGAGCAATGGCTCAGAGGCCGTCATGGGCGGCGGCGTCTTCAGCAGATGCTATGAAGTCGTAAGTCGCGAAAGGCGAGTTGTCACGAAAGGCGAATCTAAAATCCGACGTACGAGGTGAACGAAGGAACCTCTTGGAGGAAAATGAATGCCGACATTGGCCATGTTGCCGCTTTATAGAGGAGGACTGCGTCGCGTAGGCGCAGTGGGATCATGCAAGCAGGCGGATACACACAACCGAAAAACCTCCAGGAAACATTCCATTGAGGACAATGTAATGCAAAATTATAAGGTTAATATGTTTGGCAAAACAAGAAACAAATTCCTGGTAATGGGGAGACGTATGCGTCGTTGACGACATGAACATCCCAGTCTAAGCCGGGCGGCACCAGGGGGGGTGGTCGGATCGTCAGTGTTGTCGTCCGGAAAATGAATGTGTTTTGCGGCAGGCGGGAGTCGGTGCGTTAGGGTTGACCGAAAGGGGGGATGAATGCTTGCGTTTTTTAGCAGCAGGGTTGGAGATGGGCGAAAGGCGTTTACGGCTTGCATGACTCGTTGTAGACGCGACCCACTGTTGTGTGTTGGCCCGGCGCATGAACGAGGTGCACGACGGGGGAGGCATCAGCATTTTGTCGACGTAGTGGCGGGAAACAGAGTCGACAAGGTTGTGGGCTTCGCTGCAAGTGACGCCGAGTTCTTTGCGAGATGATTTAGACGATAAATCGAGTAGGGAGTTGATGGCCGAAAGGCTCGCTTGAGATGAAGCTTCACGGAGTTTCCGTTTGGCGTCCCAGAAAAGCGCTTTAGCATGTTTTAAGTCTTCTGCCAAGACCGAAAGGTCGGGAGGAGGCGGAGTGCGTTGGCCGTCTTGTAACGGAGAGTCGTTGTCGTCGTCGTGTTCAGTGCCGGGCGCGCAGCGGTCGTCGTGGACGGTCGGGAAGCAGAAGGAGAGAGCACAGCATCCGAAGATGACCGAAAGGAAAAAAACCCAAAATCCAGGCCCGAAAGGTGGGCGATGAGGGGACGCGTAGGAACCTTTGGAGAAAAATGAATGCCGAGACCAACCACATTCTCGCTTATATAGAGAGGGCTGCGCATGCCAAGTGGGTAATGCAAGCAAATGGCTACAAGCAACTTAAACTCCAGGGAGACATTAATTGAGGACAACGTAATGCTAAATTATCAGGTTAATATGTTTGGCAAACAAAGAAACGTGAATTTAAATGGTGCTTAGTATTAAAAGTAAATGGCAGAAAAAGTAATTATTGCAGAAAAGATACTATGCTACAAAGTTTCATTTTTTATAGCACAGATGTTAATTCCTACTTTTTTCTGTCATGGTGTAAGCATACTAACAATATTTAAACGTACATTTTTATTTTTACGTTTTTTCTTAAAACTGTTTTAAATTTGATGCCTACTTGCAAATGAATTGCGTTCTGTTCTGTCCCGTTGCGTTAATAGGCAACAGGAGCCAACGTGCCACGCCACTGCACGCAAGACCAACTGAGATAGTAGATGCGTTGGAGCAAAGAACGTAGCTACTATCTCAGTTGGCCTCGACTACGCAGGCCATAGCTGCACTGTCTGCCAGTAGATGGCGTTGCTCAGCTTGGGCGGAGACCTGCGCAGATTGATGCGCAAAAAATTTGTGAGTATTGCAACGAGGAAACTTTATATACGCAAAACATTTTATATATGGAAAATATATAAAATGAGTGGTGTGCGATTTATGTATGGAACTGAATTTTATACAAGTTAAAATATTTATACTGTATATGTGACAAAATATTTTATATATTCGCCACATTATATATATTTTAGGCAACTTAATTATGTCCCAAACGGCACCTCATAAAAACATACGGGAGGTACATAAAAATAAGAATGCCACCTTTTCTGAAGTTATTCATGGCATTGTTACAGAATAAAATAAAAAAGAAGGTGTCTTACTGTGTACTCGAACCCACAAATGGATTGTTTCGAAGACGCAAGCACTACGGTTTAGCCCACTCGACCACGAGAAACTAATTCAATGTGTAAGGTTTAAAGTTAATATTTAAGCTTGAGATTGTGGGCTGCAAAGAGCGCAGTTTTTTCTGAGGGCCAAACGAAGCCTTTGCCCCAAAAATGGGAAAAAGTTGTTCAGCTGATCATTTTAGGTTATTCTAGTGCAACCAGAACCTGATCGGAGGGACGTCGGTATTCTTTTGGTAAGCCATGGTTAGTCCTACCTACATTATTTGCGGTTTCACTCATCCCTTTATTAGCCTTATCCACCTTAAGATTTTTTTCTTATTCTCCTCATGATCTGAACGAGTAGTTTCACTGATCTATCCTATGTTGCTTTGAAACTTGCAAGCTCCGTATTCTTGGAAGCTCCGTCGTCTTTGCACGGTGCACAAGGTTTATCCCGGAAATCAAATTTCCGACACGTGTGGCATCGAGAATGTCCATCCCCACTCGTCAAACAATTGCCACATTTCTGGCAGGTTTTAAACTTTTTGTCCATGTTGAAGGCCTATTCATAGATCACAGAAGCGATGTCAACACTTCGTCCTAGAATGAAGTGAGGGAAAACGGGAGGCTGATGCTGCCACCTGGCGGGAGCAGCAGTAATTAGTGGTAGATTTTCAAAATCAAGGCTTTTACGACGAAAGGCCTATTTGAGCATTCAATTGCATAAAAATGGTAGTATTTTTGGATGAGGGTAAAAACATGTGGATATCATACTTGCAGACTACACAGTTGCTGTTCGAGTCTACGAGTGGACTCCCTACGCTTTTTTTGCACTCGTAGTGGAATGAAATGTGATATCATAGTCAGTTTCCAGAAAATATTATGTGGAACAAACTATAGTCAGAGCTGAAAATTACTAGACGTCGTGCACTAGCACAAATAATGATGTGAAACGAGCGCTCTGTATAGGTTATCAGCCACCTTTCCGAGGAGTGAGATATAACAATGTCGAGGCCCGCAGGGCCGAGCCATTGCTGTATCTCTCCGAGGAAAGTGGCTGATAACCTATTTATAACCCAATTTCACGATCTCAGGCCGACAACAATAGTACAGCACGCACACAACAAAGGACGAATCGTGCTGTAAAAGTCGACAATGCTCAGAAAAGTCGACAATGCGAAAAAGATGTCATTGTTGACAGCATTGTTCTTCCTTGCTTAGTGAAGAGTTCTGTGCAATCGAGTTTATTGATTGTAACTCGATTCCGAAGTGCCCCATCACCGTTCATACCGTGGAAACTAAACGACGAGCAGCCTCTTCAGACGATTTCTCTAAAAAAAATTTTAGAAGTTGTTTGAAGGGGCTATTCGGCATTGAGTTTCCACGGTACTGAATCGTAAATAACCTTTATAGTTCAGTGTCATAATGTTTTCGTGCTACAAGAATAACTAAATAACAAAACGAAAGCATTTTTTCTTGCTTAAGCAAAACAAGCTCTTCACGGTGCTGTTCTTAATTTTAACCGAGACTGTAACGTCATTTTTAACATCTGGAGCAAACATGATGTTCTTAATTCATAAGCAGGCGTGATATCGGATATCGCTCCTTTTGCATCTCAGTCCTAAACCATGTTGCAATATCTTCGTGTTCCATTGTTAAAGGAGGACTGAGATCGTGAAATTGGGTGATAATTGGCTGAAAAACAATGCGCGAGTTGAACGAACTTCATGAACGTCATTCCCAGTAGCATTCAGTGAGGAAGTTATCCGACATTCGCAACAGTTAAAAGACGGCTAGGAAGAAATGCAAACGCTACGAACTGTGCATCATTATCTCAGCGAAAGTTGCCAATGCCACAAATATCAGCAACCGATCCTATACAGCCTTAATAGCAACAAATAATAATGAAAAAAAATTCAAAACAGGTAGAAAAATGATTGCACCTAAGAGGGTTACTTTCGAAGTATGCAAAGTTCAAATTTCATTCAGCAATAACCAAAACCAATTTTCAGGAATCGGATGGAATTCAACCCAACAATATTCTATCCACATTGTTAAAAATGCTAGCACTTACATGATTTTGGCAAATATCTGACTATTTCATCATAGTACTGCCCCCGTGTAACAGTTGGTTTTTTGCCTTTCTTGGTGGCAGTTAGCTTGGAAATAGGTGGGCACTAGAAAACAAATTATTTATGAGCACAAAAAAATGTTCCAACTCTTAAAAAACACTGGGTGTTGTACTGAGCTACTTTACTCACTCGATATCCTTTGCCTTCTTTACACATAACAGCATTGATAATTGGACAATCGGGGCCCCAAGTCGCAGGACGACTTCCGGGACGACTCCCAGCCGTGGTTGCTTCACTCTCGCTGTCATCTACAGGAACTGAAGACATGCGGTCACTTAAAGCTGATATGTCTAGAATAAAACCAAATAGCATTTAGTATATACTAAACCCACATACTAGCATACATGCATAAATAAACTCTTGCTATGCACTTGACAGAGGGTTCATATTTGCCTGTCAACTTAAAATTCCAGGATTTTTCCATAACTACCATTCATGAAAATGCAAGGATCAGGAGTAATTTAACAAAATTCTTAAATATGAAATCTTAATCTAGACTATGTGTGGTATCAGTGAGTAAACAACAATCGTTAGAATTTGATTCCTGTGTAATAAACTCCTGTGCACTACATGCTCACTGAAATAATAGTTTCTTACTATCTGCAAAATACTAACCTTCAGTATGTGCATTATATCGGATGAGAAGCATTTTTTGAAGTTTATTGTTATGCCTCAATTAACCTGATTGCATCAGGCCTAAGAGTTTGCACGATCTGTTAAATCGTCCTCCTCGTTGATTCCGTGTTGATCACTTTAATTTTCGTTCTCGAACGTTATTCTACTACTTCGTTCTTGAATTCTTTTACTTAGAAAGTTTTATTATTCATTAAAAACTTGCACGTATCCTTGTATGCATTTGAACTTCCGCTGGCGTATGTACGGCGTATTGCGTAATTCGCACTGACATGTTTGACTGCCTGCATGTTGCTCTCCGGTTTCGATAGCGCGAATATGTTTGCTGTCTTTAAGACTGATGATTTTTAGTTTTCAGCAGATGGAGTTTAATTTTATTAATTTTAGTAATCCCCATTTCAACTTATATTGGTTGATTAATAAAACGGAAGAATTTGATTTAATTTTTCAATTCCTTTCTTGATGCTGCATGTTGGCTGCTTTAGCCTAGCGTCCTTGGTTGGAGCGTCATGCATGTGGTAACGTTGCTGTATTATGCGATGGTTATTTTTATTTACGTTTTAGTGCAAGATTTTAGATCAGAGGTTGTTGGATGAAGTGTCAATAATTCCCACCCCTACAAATCCGTTAGGAGACTCCATTGGAGTTGGGTGCGATTTTGCATGATCGGAACTACGAATGATGACATGACGTCGCGAGGAAATTATTTCTGCTTGCCGACAGGACACGAATGTCAATCTGGGGCAAAGCAGATAAAGGGCCTAATGATCCTAAAAGATCAAGAATTGGTGGAAGTCTCTAGGCAAACGGACAGGATCGGGCCGGAGCCTAAGAGACAGAGCTGAATTGTTGCAACAGGAAGGCAATTAGCTTTAAAATAATCACCAATATAATTGACGACGCACAGCCCAAACTGTATTCGTTGATTTACAACAAACAACAACAATAAACTTCAAAAAATACTTCTCATCCAACAAAATGCACATACTGAAGGTAAGTATTTTAGGATAGTAAAAAGACTAAAATTGCAGGGCCTGCACTTGCTTTTTTTTTTATAGTTTTTATTGCCTAACCAAAAATATACTTTACCTTATTTACACTAGCAGTTTTCCCTCAGAGCTTGCTTGTACCCCTAGAAGTTGAAGTTGCCTTCCCTGCCTGGCTCGTACTTGCGCCGGGCTCCTTATATATACCCTTGCACAGCGGCGGATACCATCATTTCTCCTCGTGCCAGAACCTAGCTTATGGCGGGGAGGACAGGGCAGGAATCAAGGTAATGTATATTTTCGGTTAGGCAATGAAAAATAAAATTATGCAGGTGCAGGCCCTGCAATTTTAGTTTTTTTATAGCCGACGAAAATATCATTACCTTATTTACACTAGCAGACTTTGTAACTCGGTGGCGGCTAGGTGCCAAAGTTTAGTAAGAGCACGGAGCGTTAGTTTGTCCACCCAGTTACGAGACGGCTACCCCAGGCTTTGCGGCCTCGTGACGACCCAGCTGCTGGCCTGACCACTTTCACTCCAGAGCGGAGGAGTATCCGCTCCGCGGCAAAGGCGGATAGGGATAAGCAAGTATCCGCAAGGAAAGAGCGAGATCGCGCGTGCGGGAGGTTTGGCGTGTTATGCAAAGGAATATATTGTACTTCCATCGCATGCAGGGGTCTGTCACACGGGGACAAGGACAAGAAATCAATCATAGAATGAATTTTCTTACCTTGTGGGAAGTTGGGATGCAGGTGAATCTTGGAACGGCAAAAGAGGTGATCCGTGGAGTATCCGTGGACGGATGACGGCCGGCTCAACCATGTCGGATAGTGTCTTGAAGACGAAAGAAGGGACGGCGTGTATTGTTCAATGGTCGGTGTGCCAGGACGCGGTTGTAGGATTGGACATGTTTCTTGTTTTGTCTGTCACACGGAGGGTGGCGTTATGAGTAGGAGGATGAGGGAAATGGTCCGTAGAAAACATAAAACACTGTATTGATGACTAAAAGGGTCCGGCGAGACGGTTACTCAAGATAGTAAAACCGTCGCGAGTGGCGTCTCACCAGAGGCGCAATGGTTGGATAGTAAAGTCCTGGATGGTATGACAGGTTATTCCGGCGTAGTCCGGAATCCAAAGGCCACCCCGGATGCTTTGGAGCGGCACGGGAAACACGGCATGTCGCCGTCCGCGGTCCGGTCGTTGTGGCGGATGCCGTAGAGGCCGGATGGAAGTTGGGGGTGTCGTCGAATTGCCACAATGAGTACCGGGAGCAATTAGGCAACGGAGGGACGATGGTGGAACGTTTCCAGAGTGTGGCTGGAGAGGGATCCTGAAGCACGGGGGGGATCTACGACCGGTATGTCCGCAGGAGGATGGACCAGTTGAAGAGAGGCTGTAGGGGATACAGAAGGAACCGCGGGAGGAGAGGAGATGGATGGTTCCTCGGTGGCAAAGACGGCCAGCGTTGGCTGGATAACGGCTTGATTGAAAAGGCTTACAGGTGGTTAATGGTGGGGTGTCATCCGAGGTAGGACAAGCCGAGACAGACGATGCGGTTGCGCACGGATCGCGGAAAGATGATGTTCAAGGCTAGGGAGCTGCGTGGTGAATGGAAGTTGGGGATGGAGTAGGGGTTTCCTGAGAGGATAGTTGAGAGGGAAGAGGCGTACCCAGTGCGGAGGGTGCCGACTGAAGACGGCGAGTACGTGGCCGCGCAGAATAATATGCCCGCTAGGGTGGTGATGATGGGATTGGAGACACCCAGTTGTAGTGGGCCTTGAGAAGGGCATAGTTGATGCGTTGAGAGTGATATTTCTGATTGATCCGTTCCAATTCGTTCGACAGCGCCTCATTTGTTGCTC
The DNA here is from genome assembly GCA_023313725.1 of Lithobius niger. Taxonomy (NCBI): domain Eukaryota; kingdom Metazoa; phylum Arthropoda; class Chilopoda; order Lithobiomorpha; family Lithobiidae; genus Lithobius; species Lithobius niger. Next base: position 24,432 of record JAHWFP010230423.1, on the reverse strand, counting down.
GTAGTAGAGTGTTTTCGGCCTGGAGAGTATCCGAAACGGCTGTGGATTGCCGGATAGCGGGTAGATCCGATAAGGATTGTCGTAAACAAGAATAGTCTGACGAGAAGGATTGGATGAACCGGAGCACAAAATCAATATTGAAGTTTAGAGTCAAGTTCGGAAGGGGATAGGTGCAGACCTCTAGATAGTGCCTCATGGAGGACGGAGGGGGAGGGGAAGGAAGCCAGTGGCGGATCTGAAGGGATAGCCTCCTGGGATAGAGGGACCGGGTGGTAAGTCGTAGAGGTAGAGGTGCATGACGACTTGTCGGTTGGCGGATCGGGTTGACGAAGGGCTGACGTAGCAAAACGGTGGACGGCCCGCTTGACTCTGACGGGCGGGCGAGGCAGACTAGCAGTCTTCTTCAGAATGCCGACTGGCGGCCGGTGCCGGAGGTCCCTGGCATCGCTGGGATGGAGGGAGTCAAAGGTAGGAAGCGCTGTGCGGGAAGACGTCGGTAGGATACGGACGGATGAGCGTCTCTTCGAGGCAGGTGCGACACGTCGGACAAAGTTGGCGGTGACGAAGTGAGGAAGAAACGGACTTTCGGATGTTTGGAAGGATTGCGGCCAGAAGCAGTCGTACGGATCGGAGGGGCAGGTTGCTTGGAGGAACGGTGTGATAACGGTGAAGATGGGGATGTGGGAGGAAACGTGTCGGAAAGGGACGGGTGTACTGATGCGGATGCTGTCGCTAAAGCACGCTGGAGGCGAGCTCGATCCGCCCGTTGTTTGGACTGTAGATGTTTCTTCCTGATAACGGCCCATTGGGAAGGGGAGATTGTAACGCAAACCTTGCATCGTTTCTTCGATCCGTCACATAGCCGATGGCGTTGACAGCAAGGATGGGGATCCAACCTGGGCTTTGAAGAGGAAAAAGTGAAGCCTGGGCATTTGCACTTCGTGGGCGAAGGAGCATTGATGGATTTAGAATCCGAAGATGGAGAATGAGGAGGGGTGTAGTCTGAATTCTCTGTGGACGATTCCGCCATGGTAGAGCCGGATCAGAGAAGGGACAATAAGAGACCGTTACCCGTTTGAATTTGAAAACCACAGCGTGGCAGCGGGAAAGGGTGGCGCCGTCTGGCAGCGGGAAAGGGTGGCGCCGTCTGGCAGCGAAAGACGAAAGTGTTGAATACTGGAGCCTGCGGACGAGGGTAAAGCGGAGGAGCGCTGTAGTAGGGAGGATCGAATGTGCGGATGGTAGGTTCACAGTGTACGAGGTTGCTGATGCGTGGACAATCCGAGGAAGGGGATGTGCGGTTGTAATAGTTATTGTCAGGACAGCAGTGTCCTAGCCGGTACATGGAGCCCGAATTCTTTTACCACAGTATTCGCATCTATTGATGTTGTATGTTGTGTCGTCTTTTTTTTTTTAAAGGAACAAAAGGTTAGGCCTGTGAAGGGGAGGATGGAGGCGAGATGTCCGCAGTACAATAAGGTAGATCCGAAAGGGAGATCGATGAGGTGTGGATAGACGCGGCCAACGAGGAGACTAAATGAGAAGGCGGCAAGCGGATTATGCCGGAAACATGTACAGGAGGTGTCGGAGGATTGTGCGAGGTCGTGCTGAAAGGGATAAAAGTCAGGAGAGGATGGGCCACTGATGGCAAAAAGATCTTCGGAAGAGACCGATTCACTGAAAGATAGGGCAAGTGCTGGTGATGAAGGAGCCGAGGACGCCTCCCCCCAATCCGGTGGCGGATGTCGAAATGAGGGAAAAGGGATAGGTAAGAGAAGGCCAGGAGGCGGCTGGAAAGCTGGAGATAACGGTTGACGAGATCCCAGTGGGACGGACACAACTGGAGATGGCAAAAGCACGGTTTGGGTTTCCTAGAGATGTCTAGGTGAGAAGCACGAGTTGGGATGAAACCACGGAAGAGCGTGTCCGACTCGTGGATGGGCTGGTTTCGGAGCTGGTGCATCGTGGAGACGTTCAAGTTGGTGGCGGACGAAAGAGCAATGTCCCGAAGGAGTAGGGTGTTGTTAAAAGGGCTCTAGTAGCCCAGTTGATGGAATGGTACGTGGCGAAGCTTGCCTTCTGGAAGGGCTGCGTGATTAGGGACGAAAGATTGCGTAGTTCTTCGGGACTTGCGTCCGTAGATATTTTTTCCACAAGTGCTCACCGAGGTGTTGAGAACGTCGTTTTGTGAAGCGGCACGAAAACTCAGCTGGAGGCACTTGTCGTTCTCGTACAGGACGAAAGTTGGGACGTCAGCTTTCTTAGGAATCGATAAAGCGGTGCCAAAGTCCATTTTACTTCACTGCCTAAGAATTCGCATTCGGGGTAAGTCGCGGAGTTGTTCGGGTTTGTGGCGCCGTCACCCAGCGGGCGAAAGCTGCTGCTTTCACGGCCTGGTCGAGGTGGTGGTGGTTCCTTGTCGAGTACGTTTCCCTTGCCGAGCAGGGAGCCTTCATTCCGGAGGAGGTAGGTTAACAGCATGGTGGATTGCCCTAGAAGGTTGCGAGTTTTGTTGTCTTTGTCTCTGAGGGCAAAGACGAAACCAGTTTTCAGCCCACTGTTGATCACGGGAGCGTCAGTTGACTGCGAAGGTTTGAAGAGGAAGCAGTCGGGAATGGTTTCTTCAACCGTCTTTAACCCTTTCCCACTCAATCCGGCCGCAACCGCCCGAGAAAAACACGGCCGCCTCTCCTCAATCCGCTCGTGGCCGCCCGGAATGCTTTACGTTCGTTCAGAGCGTCCAGAATGGCTTGGAATAGGTTTATAAACGCGGCCGAAAGCTTGTGTCGGTTGCCAACAGATGGCAGCACCGTGTGAGACTGCTAGTTGGCGTTTTAGCCAATCAAAATCGTCGTTATATAGTATGAAACACAACGAACCAATGAGACTTCGTGATTCATGAGCGGCTTTGCCGCGCAGCACGAGTACGCGTGACCTTGAGCTGACTGGAAACCATCTCGGTACAATGAAGGCAAGCGAAAGCTCATTTGACGGATTTATCGAAGCCGACATCTTTTATTCTCAGCGTTTATGTGCTTTAGCACATATGAGAGAATCGATATTAGTTTATCAGAATTGTAGTCTGACGATAGTACGTCATCGGAGTCCGATGAAGTCTAACAACAACAAGACACACAGCAGCGTAAAAGATGACGGCTTTAAACTAACGGCAGCGGTGATGAACCACGGCGAGATCAAGGTTGGAAAAACTTTGTGCGGCGGCCGAATATTATTCCATTTATGGATAACATGGGATCTTGTCACGATTTACCTGTGGGTTTCCTCCCAATTGATTTCTTCAGTTTGTTCATACCCGACAGTTTTTACATGAAAATTTCCGAACAAACCAACTTATATGCCCGACAAACGAATGAAAATGACGTACGGTGGCAACCCACAGCGCCGAAGAAATAAAAGCATATTTAGGAATAAATATAGTTATGGGTGTACACAATCTAAGCGAGTATAAAGATTTCTGGACTGAAGATTCGTTTTTATTTTGTGAAGGTGTTGCAAAAACGATGCCAAAATCCAGATATGAAAAACTAACGCAATATTTTCACATGGCCGATAAATCAGTACAACCCGATCGTGGCCAACCTAATTATGACCCCGTTTTCAAAGTTCGTCCCTTGATTGACTTGCTTCTTGATAATTTTCATAGATATTACAAACCTTCTGCCCATCTAGCTGTTGATGAAGCAATGATAAAGTATGATGGGAGAATTTATTTCAAACAGTACATGCAAATGAAACCGACGAAGTGGGTTAGAAAACTTTGGTGTCTGGAGGATAGTATTAATAGCTACTGTTGTAATTTTAGTGTTTATACGGGATGATCCACCAAATCATCCTCAAAAGGTTTAGGATATGATGTTGTAATGTCTATGGCAGAACCATACCTTGGTGTTCACCATCACCTATATTTTGACAAGTTTTTTTCATCAGTTCAACTGGCTGAAGATTTGTTGGAGGAAAATACTTACAGTTTGCACGGGCAAACTGTAAGAATTATCCTCCAACATTCAAAAATGTTTCCTTGAAACGAGGAGAAAGAAAAGTGCTCCAAAATAATAAAGGTGTTCTTGCATGTGTGTGAAGACAAACGAAATGAATTTGATTTCCACAAATACAGGCAATGATGCGACAATCAAGGAAGTACGAAAAAAGGATAAAGTTGTATCACTGGAGGTTCCAGAAGTTGTGACATTGTACAACAAATATATGGGCGGCGTTGATCAATTGAGAGCTTATTATGATGTAGGACGTACGGGGAGGAAGTGGTGGAAATACCTTGCGTGGGTGCTGGTCAACTTAGCTTTGTGCAATGCGTTCACACTTTACAGTGCAACGTACATGCCACGGCCAAAATCAAGGAAACAAGCCTACACCCTACACCAACAAAACATTCAGGTTATCTACAAGCCGTAGCTTGATTGCTGGATTTTCCTGCCGCAAAACTCGTGTGAAGCAAGCGACAACTGTGACCCAAGTCCTTCGCCAAAATGTTGTTCAGGGACACAACTTGGTGAAATTTCAGGTAGAAAACGCCACTGTGTCGAGTGTTCAAAGAAGGGCAGAAAAATGACTTCTGGCCGATTTATTCAAACATCATACGGTTGTGACTATTGTGTAGCCAGTTTGTGCAAAACTGGAAATTGTTTTCCTGAGCATCACTGTTCCGTAGTTTTTTTTTTATGTTCTAAGAATAAAGTTTTGTTAGGCAATAAGAGAAGACCCTTACTTATTTGTGGTGCAGAAACTCTCCCAACAATTTGTTTTTTTTTTTAGTAAGTTTTATGTAGCCCTCCTACTATAGTTTTTTTAGGCCACCAATATTATCGTTTTGCAATAGGCCCACAACAAGCTTTTGTGCTTTTCTAAACTTGCATAGTAGTTTTGAAAAAAAAAAGTTGCAACAGTTGGAAAATAAAATATTGGGGCGAACTTTTTTTTTATGCGTGCTCTGGCCTATGCCTACTGTTAAAGTTTTGTTAGCAGTAAGCCTGCGACTGCTTGAACTTGTCCTATTTTTTTTTAACTGTTGTAACCTATAGGCGAACCATAATATTGTGGCCTAACAAAACTTTAGCCTAGGCTGTAATAGTTGCAAAAAAAAAATGTTAGTCCTATTTTTTTTATGGTTAGCTTATAGATTATATTTTGTACTACATAGCCTAACGTTTGACTGAAAACACCAGCATTTAGTTTTTTTTCCCCTAGACATGTAAACTTTTATGTGTTTTGATAAGGCCGTGAAAAGAAATAAGTTTGTTTCTCGGGTATTTTCATTCAAAAAGTAACCAGGCCACCAGGCTTTTTATTTTATTTTTTATTTTATTGGAAGTAACTCAAGTCTTACTTTCAACTGCTCAAAACACTTTCATTTTAATTTTACGGAAAAACTTATAAAACACTTAATTTTACGGAGCTGAAAGTGGTTAATTTAGGCTAAATAATACTTATTTTCAGCTAACCGAATTTTTTTTCCTTGTAACGGTAATAAGTTTAGCTTGAACTAGCAAATAAAAAGCATCGACAAGGGGCAAATTTGACCACCAGGCAGGGCCTGAGAAACAACTAATTTTTTTTTCGTAGCCTAACACCTCACTTTTTTTCTTTCAATTTTTATGTATTGATACTAGTTTTTTTGTGATATATAAAGTGATTACTGAGTGAACACACCTTATTTTTTTTAACAATTCTATTATCATTTTGCCAATAAAATGTTATTTAGCTCATAAGTAGTTTCTCAGACGAGTCTTTTGTAGTACGTAGTTAGGCTTCACTGCGGCGCATGGCTGCCCCCTTAAAAAAAATCTGTGTAAAATCCTGCTGAGGAGGAGAAGTACTAAACCTGGTCAGATGCATGAGTGGGACAGGGTTAAAAGTGAAGCCAGTGGGAAAGTCTGGTCACCGGTGGCATCGTCCGGGAAGTAGATCCTCTTGCCGGACGAAAGTAGAACGGCAGGTGGCAAAGCTTCAGCGGCAGCCGGGGGGACGGCAGAGAGAGAAGCTTGCGGACGAGAGGGGGAAGACAGCTTGCGTTTCTTGAGAGCGCCAGAGGGAGGCGTCGAGTCCCGTTTACGGGAGTCACGGCTGAAGGCAGAAGTTACCCAGGCTTGCGTACGAGCGTGTCGGCCGGAGGACGTGCAAGAGGGAGGCGGCATGGGATTGTCTTGCATCACACGGACTTCCTGAACGATGTTCCGAACTTCGCTGCGGGATACTCTTCTACCTATTCGGGAGGAGTTGGATGATAAGACCAGAGGAGAGTTGCGGGCAGGCGAGCGAGAAGCTGCCGTTGCTCGTTGAAGGTATCTCTTGGCTTCCCGGACGACTTTCGCCCATTGAAAGTCCTATTGTAGAGCCGTAAGGTCCAATGGTTCGGCCGGCGGGGTGCGCTAGCCGGTTTGCAAGGGAGAGTTCGTGAAAACATTGGCGCTTTTAAGTGGTGCTTCAGTGAGAGAGGCAGCAGGGATCGGCCCAATGGCGGCGAGGTCGAGGGCGGAGATCCAGCGATCGCCGAGGGTGAAAGCAGTAGCTTGCGGACGAAGGAGAGCATGAGAGGGAGCGGCCAGCGAAGTGGGAGCTTCGGATGCGGCGGCCATCATCGGGTAGAATCCAAATTTCCGTGTGAAAGACAGGGGAGCTGCGGCGCGAGGTGGCGTGGAGACATCTCTGGAGGAAAAATGAATGCCGAAAGCGTCCACGCTCTCGCTTTTTTAAGGGAGTACTGCCACGCACATGCACAGTAGGGACATGCAAGCAGGCGCCTGGGCACCAGAAGAAACCTCCAGGGGAACATCACATTCGAGGAATGTAATGCTAAATTATCAGGTTAAGATGTTGGCAACAAAGAAAAAGCTCTTTATTTTTCCCCCCTTGTAAGTTGCATCTATGGTGTTAATTTTCGCTTTGTTTCACATTATTTTCTTACATTAAACACGTATACCAGTATAATATAATTGCGTGTAGGCTACAGAACTGTATTTGCAATGTTGCAAAATTCTGCAAATTTTTTTTAAATAGTCAGACAAAGCACTCATTAGATTAATCAGTCAGAAAACATTTTTCTAGTTGAAGGATTTTTCATTGATTAGCCTACTGCTTCATTTCGAAAAATAATTTGCAAAATTTTGCAATATTTGTGAAACCAGTATGTAGTCCATGCATTTATTTTAGATTAAAATTATTGAATTTTGGTTGCGTAAAAAAAAAATCAAAATCACAACAGGTCTTTTATTTATAGCTTTTTTTAAATTGCTTTCATTCCGTGTTTGTATTGCGCACAGTATAACAAAGACCGAAAGCAAAAAAAAAAAAGGAACGAAACCAACATAAAAACGCTGTATTTTTTTTTCATTTTGTGAACAAAACTGTCTCGACTCTTGCAACATGGAAGTCATCTTTGGTTTATCATGCATTGCTTGCTAGTTTTTGATGCCGTCATTAAACCGTCTATTTTTCAAATTTAACCCCTTTGGCATCCAAACCACGATTTATCGTCACTTCAAAACCGTTTCTAAAACTCTCGATGCACCCTCGATTCAAAGTCCAGTTTGCAACGAAAAACCGCCATTGCATACAACGGAGGTGTAATTCCGACTGAATTAGGTACTGTGGCACGCCTATTTTGGATTTATTTAATTTAATATCATCTTTTAATTACCTCAATTGATGTTTTTGTTGGCCGTGTCGTCAATATTGACGCGAAATTGCTTTTGTTTGCTAAAACTAGACCTTGGTTCAAGCTGTCGTAATTCAACAACGCAACAAACGGCCGCCATCTTGGTCGCATTGGAAAGCTGGGATTCCCCGGTTGGCACATGATCACCTCATCGCGGTGGGGGCCATTCGTAAGTGACATCACGCGAAGCGAGTGTAGGTCACAGCCATTGGAGCTAGCAGGTGCACGTCTATTGGCGGACAGCCGGCTGGGAGTGGGAACGCGATAGCAACCATAAACGGATTGCTTTTAACGATAGCGAATATAAATTAGGAAATAAAACAACTTTAAACTACTTCTACGGTATTTAACAACTTAAAAAAAGATTTCGGAAGCCGTAAACAACGCTGTAATGGAAGAATAACCAGAGGACGATCGTTTCAAGGTCTCCCATGTACTGCACAGAAGGAAGCTGAATATTTTCGTAAGCGCATTTACGTAGTCGAACTTTTTTTTTAGTTATGAAAACCTAATACAATTATCCTAAATATATTTTTGTGCAATAATTTACACTGTAATTATTACATCTGCAATTTTTTATACCCGTAGATCGCTTAGTTAATTTACTATAATTTATTTTACCAAGGCATGCAACATGTTTACGGCGACATGTTTTGGTTGTGTTGCAACCGGTATCCGGCTCAATATAATAGCCGGATCCGGATGTATCCGGCGCTGGATCCGGATATATCCGGACTAGGTCGATCCCTACTTTTATTATTATTATTATTATTATTATTATTATTATAAACAAATACTCAGCGAAAGCTAGAAGCATGTTGCTGGATAACACAAAAAAATTAAGGCTTAAACACAGAGTGGTCAAGGCGACTATTGAAAGTGTTCACTGTGTTGCAGTTAGTAAAAATGCTCGCAGGAAGTCGATTCCACTCATTAATGGTAGCCACAAAGAAAAAATTTCTTCTCACTTCTAAACGCACAGAGGGTTTTCTAACTTTGAAGGGGTGTCCGCAATCAACCTAGACCTAGCTTTAAGCCTGACCCAAAGTTATTCAGTCCATTGCTGATAAAGATTCTCTTCTTTGCCACTGGAAAATATCTTAAAAGTCTCAACAATGGCTCCACGCTTCCTTCGGTTAGCCAAAGTAGTTAAGTTGAGCCTCTTGCAGCGTTCAGGTACTTGGTGAGTCTTTTGGTCGCTCGCCGTTGAACCTTTTCCAGTCCCTTTCCCTCTGCAGCCATGGAAGCCAGTTCATGTTTGCATATTCCAATATGGGCCTGATAACACTTTTGTAGAGAAGGCAAAAGGAATCGGCATCTAGTTCTGGAAAGCTACGCCCAACCAAACCGATGACGTTAAAGGTCGTAGCAGCAGCCGTAGCACATTGTTTTGTTACACTAAGAGTTTTAGTCACCCAGACGCCGAGGTTCTTCTCTTCAGCCACAGATTCCAGATGTTTGCCATTGATGCAGTACTGGTGCCTTGGGTTATTATGACCCACATGTAAAACATGGCACTTCGCAGGGTTAGTTGAAGTTGGAGATCTTTACAATTACTCTCCAGGATATGGATGTCTCTCTGGAGTTCATGGCAGTTAGCGATAGTAGGCCCAGGCTTGTAAAGCTTGACGTCATCCACAAATTTGGGCGAATTAGAAGAGATGCCAGCCGTGCCAGCCAACCTTGGGCCCCAGAACAGTACCCTGTGCAACACCAACAACAACGTCTGTCCATTCAGAATGACAGCCTTCAACAACAACACGTTGCCTACGGCCGGAGAAGAATGCAGAGATAAAATTAACAATTTCAGGTGGCAGACCAATATTAAGGAGGATGGAGGTAAGTGTATTGTAATCCACGCTGCCAAAAGCATCGCTGATGTCAGTGTAGATAATGTCAACAGGCTTACAGTTAATAAAAGTAAGAATCTAAACGTTTATAATGTGCTCCTATGAAACGGATGCCTAGATGTGCTCAGTACTGTTGTGAATTGCCAAAAACTGTTGGCCTCTAATTTTGTATTTAGAGGCCTATTGGCCAAAATTAGTGTTAGCCTCTATTTTTTACATTGTTGAAGCCTATTTGCTCCAAGAGCTTTTTTAGTGAAGTAAAGATTTTCGGCGCTAATTTTTTTTTTTTGTAATTGTACTTAGCGCCACATGCTACACCATTAGCCTATCAAAGCGATATGTTTTCTTCTCCTGTAGGTAAACGAAAATTAAGTTCGTCGCATGTTAAATGGTCTAACCATTATTTTCATTCAAATTCTAACTTAACATACCTTAAACCATTTACCGCTGCCAAAATAACAGTACTCCCTAGGAAAACAGCCTGGGATGTTATTTTTATGCAGCTATGCTTAACTGGAACTGTCTAATGACAGTTTTGCTGGAGTTCTTATTGAGGTGTTGCAGTATTTCGGAATTGCACTAATGGAACACTCCAATTTTCCTACCTATGTGCTCACTTAAACTGATCGGACAATTGAGGTTCTACTACTATAAACTAGATTTTACTTGAATAAACTAATGGTTCCACCCACTAAATTACTACTCTGTATCAGTGGTGTAAAGAATTTGGGCTGGGCCCTTACGCAAAGCTTCTGTGCCCCCCCGCACAACTCCGGGTTCCGAATTTTTTTAAAACAAGTATTAAGACTTCGGCTACATGAAAATGGCTGAACCAATTTTTATAAAAATTTGGTGCATGGAGATTTTTACAAAATATATCAACCAAATCCAAATGTCTTCAAAATCAGTTCAACTGACACTGTCTATGCGACGCTGAAGATGGTTGGTGGATGTGTGATATAGTATCTCGAATGTACAAATTTCTTTATTGTGATTAGCAGATACATGTTTCCATGCTCTTATTTGATTTTGCTTATTTATTCGTCATAATGCAGCGCAACTCTTCATTAAGCATGAACTTTTTATATAAGATTGGTTAATTATGGATGCTGGCAGACCAGGCGGGCCTAGCACACCTGTACGCTACGCCACTGCTGTATATTTAAAAGCGACATCTATAGCAACAATTTCCACCCAGTCCGTTGTGAAAAGACTAGCAGCACTTTTCGGCCATTCCATGTTACTGTGACGAAGCGCCAAAAGCCAAAACAAAAATCCCTCAAAGCTTGAAACAAAAACATTAGGATTTTACATTAAAAACAAGTCAGGGATTTCTGTAGAAAGTTGGTCAAAATTTTTACTTAAGCTACTAGGTAATAGAAATCACTACATAAACACTAAAAAAAATAATCACGCTGTAAGTGTACAAGCCATGCAGTCATCCTTTTCGACCTACATTAAAGATTTTACAATTTTAAATCTCACCAGTATCAGTAGTGTCAGCTAAGGGCTCTTCACACACCACAGGAACACCATTGATATGCCTAGAAATTCAGGATAACATGCTTTAAACATCCAGTAAACCATCACAAATATGTCACTGAAGTGTGCTTACCTACACAAATTCTGCTATGTACTAGAAACATGATAAGCAGCGACAACACTTTCTTAGGCTGGACATAAGCTGCCTATGAACACCTATGCTTATTAGACAATACAGACTTAGTACCGAATGGTCCACAAAAGACTCGCAACCTGAAATTTTTTGGAAGAAAAATGCAAATGGGGCGGGCAATTTTGATATTCAAAATCCAATTCTGATTTCAAAAAAGTAGGTAAGATACTTTATTTTTAAAAAAGAAAAAAAAAAGGTAATTGCCGCTGCAACAGCTAAATTCTGTTTCTATTGCTAATAACGAAAATATACCTTAACTGTATATTTTAGCATTTTATTCTCAAATGCTTGTTCCCTTAGAGATTTAAAACAATTACCAGCCAGCTCGCTAACCCCGAAGTTCGCACTTCCCTCCATACTAGTAGCTTAAGAAGCATCTTGTTCTTGGAGCTCGTCCTGTTCCCCCCCCCCCTCCCCCAGTAAATCAGTTTTCTTTTTAATTACTGTAAAGTGTGAAGTTTATTCCACCCTTGTCATAGCAAATTTGGCAAATTGTTTTTCTCACAAAAGCCAATTACCATAAATAAAACTTAAAATAATTATTAATTAGGCATTACACAAAATTTCCTAACCCAGTGATATTTCTTGGTGCAACAACTATCCATTTAGGGACATACCGAAGCACCTTTCTCCTGTGCCACCGCAACGGGTGTGCACCACTTGCACGGCTCGAGTCACTTGTAGCAGGACTAGAACTTCGTTTTTGTTTATCATATGGCAATTCAGTCAGTCCGCAAAATCGAGGATGAAGTTTTTTCCCCTTTCTAGGAGTAACACCACTGCCAGCAGAATGTTTGCTTTTTTGTTTTGGCCGAGACGTATCCTAAGGGAAGTGAAAAAGTCGCAGTTAAAAAAACACCATTGAATGTATAATGTACCGAGCTGCCAACCATCTGATGGAATTACGGCTGCCAAACTTGATGTTTTAGTCAAAAAGTAAACATAAACCCATATTTACCGCACTTTCAGCTTCGCCTTCAAATCCTTCTTCCTTCTCAATAGCCGAGGTGTCTGCAACAATCGAGCGACTGTATTAGGAATTTCTCCAAGGCCAGTCAGGCTATTCATGAAAAATGTTCACATGACAAACAACATAGTAAATAACTATCCCCACAAAGAAGCGCCACTGCCCGAAAAGCTCCCCGTGCGTAGGAAATGAACAGAAATGCACACTGCTCTATCTGTGCGTGCATTCCTGTCCATTCCAGTTTAAGCTTGGATTAGTCACAATAACTCTTTATCATTAGTGACGGACATCCACGGGAAAGATACCAAATGTACGCAAAAGACACCAAAGAAATCTTTGCCACTAACCTTCTTCAGTCGATGTTGCTTTTGGTTGTTCTCCATGTTTGTTCTGTTCTTGAAAAATGAGCATTTCGAGATCTGCAATTAAATGTTAATATTAATGAACGTTTCACAGGCTACACCCAGGGCAAGAAATAAGCAACAACTACCGGTATCTTTTCCGGCACACTTTCTGTCTATCCTAGTGAACCTAGAAACCATGCTGATTTGTTTTACTGTTAAAATCACTCTCTTCAGTAATCAGCAAGGCAATACCGATAATGGATCGGTTAGTTACCGATATTTGAGGTATCGGCAACTTTTGCAGAAATATTGATAAATGATAACTCTGGAAAAAAGAGCCATTTTGCTCAGGAAATCAGCGAGTTCTTCCTAGCTATGTTTTAACTGTAGGTTATTAAAATTATTGCTTTTTTGGACTTTCTGGACTTTTGCAGAAAACTACACCGTTTATGAAAAATTGGGGATACAATTTGGATATCGGTATCGGCAAAATTTTTAAACCGGTTCATTATCGGATCGATAAAGATGGTATCGGTGTAGCATTAGTAATCAGTACTATAATTATATTAACTAAGGCAATAAAAGAAATTCTGCAGTGGTCAGATTTTTATTTATAGCAATAAACAATAAAACAATAAATAAACAATAATAAACAAATAATAAAATAAATAATAAATAATAAAACAAAGTTACTGCAATTGCTTTAGTAAGCTATGCCAAAAAGAGATGACGGCCTTGATCCAAGCAGCGATCACGATCGGCGTAGTCTAGCCAGTGGTAGAACGAAAGAGAAAAAGTTTAGTCCAGCTTTTCCTCCAGTTCGGGTTCTTAGTCCTGTTAAGACAGTAATGGATTGCTCTAACAGGGCACTGTAGTCGTCCCTCTTATCGCCAGTGAGGGGACCGAGTGTAAGGATAGTAAAGGATCTAGATGCTTCGGTTGTACTTTTGAGTTTTGGCCGGAATGAGGTTCGTGGCAAAAACCTCAGTCTCGAAACACAGATAAGCCTCATCCATGTTGAGAGCTTGTATTTCACTGCAAATTTTTCCCGAGGCGAAAACTACTAGAAAACTGGTCTTTCTTGTTAGCAGTCCTAATGATGTTTGTGGAAGACATTCGTGTGGTTCTTTAAGAAAACTTTGAGAAGGCTTGTTATTCGGAAATCTCCAATGACAGATACAAGACCAGCAACTCTGAAGACCGAGTTCAAGGAAGAGCGGAAGACTTTGATTGCAGACATGTTCATGCCCAAAGAAAAAAGGCAGTTAAAAAATTCTGTTAATTGAGGACAGATGAAGCCAGAGAATTAGTTTTGTTCCAGTGACACCCACGAAGCTATCAACTACACTTGCTCTCGTAGATTTTGCGAGTGCTACATCTGACACAGCTGATGATTGCAAATTCCATCAGCCTGGAAGAGTTGGAGGAGAGTAGCCAGGCTTGAAAATTTAGGATGGTGAGTAGTGCTTTCCTTTTTTTGTGTGTTAGAAGATCATCTTCCAGAGGAATCTGCCTTGGGAAGTCGACTAGAAGTCTAGAAGCGACGGATGGGCTGTCAAATCTAAAGCTACCACGATGAATATCCGTTCTGTCTTCGTAATCTTTTCCAAGATCTGTGGTAACAGGATGAATGGAAGGAAGATGTAGCCGAACATTCCGTTCCATGATGTTGCCAGGGCATCCGTTCCACAGGCTGGCTCACGTAGCTAGAAAACCTTTGTATTGGTTTTGACTTGTGTGAAGAGATCGATCACTGTAGTCTTCCATAGGGCAAAATCTTCCTGCAAATGGACATCTTAAGGTACCATTCTGTTGTTGGGATCATGTGCCCGTCTCGCAAGTTTGTTTGCCTAAACATTTTGGCAGCCGGTGATGTAAAGTGATTAGATCTTCATCCGCTCTTGACTGCCAAGAAAATCAGGTCTGCCTGCTGATGGGGAGGCTGAGATTACATTCCTTTGTTGAGATATGCAACAGCAGTCGTATTGTCGCTTTGAATCTGAATGGTCTTGTCTAGAAAGTGAAGCATAGCAAGATAAATGGCTCGAAGTTCCAAGACATTTGTATGATGTCTTTTGTCCTCTTCATTCTGAGTTCCTAATACTATTTAGTTGTGGATAAGAGCACTTCATCTGGTGGTAGAAGCATTCGAGATGAGTGTTAGTTCCGGATCCTCTTTCATTCGGACACCCTAGGTGATGTTGAAAGGGTCGCACTACCAAAGAGCTTGTTCCTTTGTAAAAGTTGCCGACATCCAAATTCTCAACTGGTAGGAGTCTGTGACTGCTCTCCAGTGCTCCTTCCAGAACCAATGTAAGGGTGTACCCTTCATCGACCGTATGGCACCACATCAGCTGCAGCATCCAAAAGTCCTCTGTGATCTTACAAAGATGTTGCATAGAAAAATTCAGGAGATCGAGAATCCCTATTTATTATTTAGAATATTAGAATATACAGAATACATTAGAATATTTATTAGGATATTTATTTATTTAGAATATTTATTGAAATGAATCTTTCTGGGTAGGACAGATAGTAAACTTCTCCACGTCGAATAGATATCCTAGGAAGATAAATTCATAGGAGTCAGGCAGGACTTCTTAATGTTTATCCCGAATTCCAATTTGAAGAGTACATTAATTGTATCTAAGTCTATGAGAATCTTCTGGGAGTCATTGTTCCAGAGGAGGTGTTCGACTGGGTTAGGTGTGAGTGCGGGTTCCTCCGGCACAAAGAGCTGCGAAGATCAGGCAAGTAAGAAGAGTGTAGATCCTCGGCGCTGTTGTTACCCCAAAGGGTAAGGCTTGAAGTGATAGAGTTTGTTCAGGAAGATCAGAAGATTTCTTCCTCGTCGTTGTTCATTCCCAAAGGAGGAAAAGGTGTTAGCTTCTTAGCTTGTTAGCTTCCACAATCCGTTCTTGTGGCTCGTGACCTTAAATTGAAGAGAAAGGACTCAGACCTTTCGCAGAATTTCATCGATGTAAAGTTCACTGCCACATCGTCTAATGCAGCAGTCCTCAAGCTTTCTCATGTGGTGGCCCGGTAAATTTTTTACGGGATGCCAGGGATCGGCATCTTGGTGGCTGTAGTGTACCTTGGGACAGGACAGGGGGTGGGGTGTGGGGGTCATTCCTCAATCTGTAAGAAAAAATTTTTCTGTGACGTGTCTTATTTATGAAAAGTCAAGGTTAAAACATTGAAAGTTTTTTTAATCCAAGTTTATTAAAAAATTTCTTATTTTAAAACATGTGCAGCTAATGCGACAAGCAAGCCTGTTTATTTTTCGAAAGCTTGTCAATATGTGGACCGATCGAGGGTAATGCAACACGTATTCAGGTTGTTTCTTTATTTTGTCTTAATGACGCTCATGGATGAGAAACCAGTCTTACATAGGTAGGTTGACATATGCACATGTGCATTCAGATCTGCAGGAGTCCACGACAAGCCTCAGCTTTTATAATTTGTTGTAATTTCATGTGATATTACAACAAATTATACACAATAGTCAGGTTGTTTTATCGAAACCAACAAGTCATGGTATTTTATCGGAACCTTGAAGTGTGGTATAACAAAAGATTTTTTGCAGAAAGTTGGCCTTCTACAAGCCCTCGGTCAGAATGTGGATGATGCCACCCTGACATCTTTGGGGAATTTTCTTTAAGGAAAGTCAAATGTCAAAATTGGTGGCCAAAAGAGTTTTTTTGCTCCAAATTCTTTAACCTTGATCAGATCGAAAAACACAGAATAAAAGTCTAAAACAAAATTTAATTTGCTTCAGGAAAAGTCCTATTCAATTTCGATGTAAAGTTAACCCTTATGGCAGAAATTTGTTATTTTATGCCAAATTGACTGAAAATAGTTCATTTACTATTACTGTATATAGCATTCCTGACTATGAACATTTTGATTTTACCTCTAATTATCCTAGATGGACATACTTAGGTTCTTGTGAAAGGTGGCGATGCATTCTTTCCATCAATGCTAATCACAATTGTGTATCTTAAATAGGGACTGTCCTATGTTCATTGAAATGTGTAACGACGCAGCGGCGAAAGAGAATGGTGATTTTCGATTTCAAAGTGCTCCTATGAGCTATCTAATAACCCTAGAAGGACATGCTTAGGCTCTTCTGAAAGGTGATGATGTATTCTTTCCAACAATACTAATTACTGTTGTGTATCTTAAATAGAGACTGTCCTATACACCCATTGAAAGGTGTTGTAATACCGTAGTGGCGAAAGAGTATGGTGATTTTCCATTTTAAAGTGGCCTACGAGTTATTTAATAAGTATAGAAGGACATACTTAGGCTCTTCAAAAAGGTGGTGATGCATTCTTTCCATCAACGCTGATCACAATTGTGTATCTTAAATAGGGACCTTCCTACGCCCTTTGAAAGGGGTCGATGTAATGACGTAGCGGCGAAAGAATATGCTGGTTATCGGTTTTAAAGTGCTCTTATGAGCTATACAGGGTGCCCTAAAAGTCAGGGGTCACCCAGGTGACATGCCCGGGTGATATACCCACTGCTCATGCTGGTATAAAGGGAATTTTTTTATCTTTGTTCATCATAAGAAATGATGATGGTATACCATCAGCATGAACAAAGATAAAAATCCCTGGTATATCAGCATGAACACCCAGTATATCACCTGGATACATCACCTGGGTGACCCCTGACTTTTGGGACACCTATGTAATTACTAAGCCTGTACCGAACGAGAATTTTTCAGCCGAACCGAACCAAACCGAACAAACCTTAAATAAGCCGAACACCGAACACTTCCGGACCGAACAAAAATGTACCAAACCAATCTATCTTAAACTAAAATGTAGAAGAACTCAGTTCACAAAGATTCATCAAAGCACAAGTTTCTTAACAAATGTAGGTATTTTCACATGGACTGGTAAGTCCATAGATGTTGAAAATCTGTTTAAACTTAAAAAAATCTCTACTACTTTTACACTTTCCCTTATAACTTCTGAACCGTTAGAGCTAGGAACTTATGGTTTGGACCAATGGAAAGCTGGCGAAAAAACCTTCAAAATGGTGTATTCAAACATCAAAATCCGTCGATTAGAAGTGAAAATATGTTCGGTTTGGTATTTTGCGTTTGAAAGACCGAACAACGAACCGAACACCCTCTGTTCGGCCATGTTCGGTTCAGTTTGTTCGGTTCGGTACAGCCTTAGTAATTATCCTAGGTGGACATATTTAGGCTCTTCTGAAAAGTGGTGATGTACTCTTTCTATCAATGCTAATCACAATTGTGTTATCTTAAAATATGGACCGTCCTACGCCCATTGAATGGTGTTGTTGTAATGGCATAGCGGTGAAAGAATACGCAGATTTTCGATTTTCAAGTGCTCCTATAAGCTATCAAATTACCCTAGAGACGTACTTAGGCTCTTCTAAAAGGTGGGGGTGGGGTTACCTTTGACCGTCATTAAAAAAATTCCCCAAAGATGCCAGGGTGGCATCATCCCCATTCTGACTAGAGTCACGTAGAAGGCAAACTTCCTGCAAAAAAAACTTTTTTGTTATACCTCACTTCAAGATTCGGCCAATCTTCCAGCCGACTACAAATAAATATTTAAAATTTATTTGTTTAAAATCAACTTGCAATGAGATTTCGGTAGTTTTCGTCACTGCCCGTTTTATTTGTTGATGTAACCTTGTCACGCCTGATTGCTTACTGACCACCGGACTCGCTCATAGCTACCTTGCACGTGAGGCAGGTAGCGCCCGGTGAGAAGCGTGTGTTAAACCACATACTGCATCAATACTAATTACTTTTCGTCTTTAGTGATTATCATTTTTAGTGGTATTGTTACTACAATAATAGTAGCATTACTTTCATCCATTGATTAAATTAGAATGATAGGAATTAACCCGAATGTAAAACTAACTGAAATTTTGAAGAATATTTTAGTAGAAGGCGTTTGTTTATTCGAGCGTTTACGGAAAATTAATCTTTTTGTCCAGGTATTCACCGCAGACCGGCGCCGGTCCGCGGACCACACTTTTGAGAACCGCTGCTCTAATGCACAATGACATAGCAATGGACGAAGAACAAGGGGAGTCTGTGGGATGGTCAGTCGAACAGGTTTTTGTTATCCTTGGCAGGTAAAGGAGCATCAGTTTGTAGACCCCTGTTTTTGTTAGCTTTTGATGAAGTGTCCGGAGGCCTGAGGCAAAAATCCGTTTGAAACTCTGTGTGACGGTAGCCCTCGTCCGTACACACATTTTAAGCCCAACCGAGTGTTTTCAAAAATCATGGGAATGAGGACTACAATAGGAATTTTGTTTCTAAATTTCTGTTTATCTTGATCAGAATGAACCGATTCTACATCAACCTCTTCCTTTCTTCACAAAACGTGACTTCTCTGGCTTTTGAAGAGCGATTATGTGAAGATTGATTTTGATGAAGGCTCCGACCGTAAAACGTGAAGTTAGTTAAGGCTCCGAATGGAGCGAAGACTACGCTTGGTGCAAAGACTCCGACTGATGCGAAGGCACCAAAGGCTTTTGTGCGGAACTGTGATGACATGTGGAGCAATGACTCGCATAGAGCGACGGTTTTCTAACAAAAGCGCAAGACCTTCTTAAGGAAGAATGTCTTGTTTTCGTTATAGTCGTCTTGAATGGAACTGGGACCTTCTTGGAGAACCAGAACGATGACGAACATTTCTATCTTCCCGTGAAGTTCTTGATCAATGCCAAATCGGGGAGTAATGGTCCCGCCAAGAATAATGACTTCGATGAGAATCGTGGGATTAAAAATTCCTCGAGGACCAACTCCCCCTTCTAAACTTTTCTTTTTCCAAATTCCTAGAGCAACCTTTTAATTGGAATAGGAAGAGAAGATCGGTGCTTCTTCCTGGAAAGACGTTCTGCATCATTGCTTATGGGGAGCGAAGACGAACAAGACGTATCATTGACATCAAGAGTAACATTACAAGTCATGTAAGCAGTTTCCAGCTGTATGCTAGTTTGCGTGGGTAGAAAAGCAGCCATTAGTTGCATTATTAGAAACATTATTTTCTACATGACATTTTTGGAACTAGGAATTTAAAGCCTTAATGGGCAACAAAAGTACGCCCCAGGTTCGTTTAAAATCATTAAAACGAGAATCCATACTGCTTGTGAATTTGTCAGAATGGCTATTAAGGGAGCTAAAAACATTAAAATGCCTGGTGCAACTGGCCGATTTTTGTTTCGATCATGCCTAACCAAAAGTATACTTTACTGTAATTTTAGCATTCTTGTTCTCGAATGCTCTCTCCCTAGAGAAGAAACTTATAGGCTTATGCCTGCCAGCTCGGTAGCCTAAGTGCTCATGCGTCAGACACGCCCCACCTGCGTGACCCTGCTTCGTCTTTCGTTCCTCTCAATATGTCAGATGGTGAAACAAGAGGGGAGGTAGGGTGGGTAAAGGTAATGTATATCTTCGGTTAGGTAATAGAAACAAAAATCAGCCGGTTAAATGTTTCTGGTTGCCGCCGAACATATACATTACCTGTAAATTTAGCATTACAGTAGACAGCGTATAACCTGACGAGTACCACAGGGTAACGAGCTGGCGCCCCCAAAGTAACAACTTTGCACTTTTTTAGCAAAAAACATGAAAGAAAACAGAAGAAAACGAGACAGATTTGTTCAGCAACGGTACATCAGGGTTGGTTACTACTTAGTGCTTAAGGAGGCTGGATGACATGCCGGGCAGCGACAAATCCCAGACAGTAAAGGCCATTGCCCTGTGTTGCCATCTCACGCAAGTAATGAGGCGTTAAGACGGAGGTGCTTCTCCATGAGGCTGCCTCCAAGATCTCGGAGATCAGTGTTGCTGTGAAAGGCCGAGTTTATGTGCCATGACCTGATGAATCTTCCGTACAGCTGATATCCAAATATTCGTAGGCGCTGACAATGACAGTCTTGAACCATGACGCGATCACCCTGGCCGATGTCATAACGAAAACTCTGATGAAAGGAAGGAAAAGTGAGTTCTGCCCTTTCGTAACTCACTGTTGTCAGTTCGCTGAATATAGAAGCAGAGGGCGCGTACCGGGCAGAGGAGACGTTCCGGTTCATCTCCAAGAATAGAAGCAAGTGCAGAAATGATGACTTGGGTGGAAGGTTCACAAGGCTGTGTTAACGAGACTGCCGAATGGTTGAGAAAGACAGAGCAGACAAAGTGGTCGACCAAAAGAGCCTGTACTTCGCTGCATCGTAAACTGACTGCAAGGGTAATCAATAAGACCATCTTACGGTAAGCAGGTTAATATGACAGCTTCCCAGAGGCTCACAACGAGCCTTCATGAGAGAGTTTAAAACGATGGAGAGGTCCCAGTCTGGAACGATGCTATGAACTGCAGGTCTTTCGATCTTAATAGACTTAACGAGAGACGAGATATGGAAATTGAGAAGAGCTGTCTTGCCTGCTGCTTTAAAAACTTAAAGCCACATTACTCGTACGTCAACTGCACTAAAATATAGTTCATACGACCGTCGCGCACATTGCTCTCTGAAGCAAGCATGATGTCACATCCGACGCTACATCATACTCGTTTCGATGCTGCGGCACGTGACACATCGTACGAATGCTAAAAGGTAAACAAACACTGGCGCAGATGACTGCACGTTATGATATCATAAACGTCTCTTGTGTCTGTTACTGCAGTAAAATACCCACACGTTAGTTTTATTTGATCAAAGTTGAGCAAATAAAAGATTCTGGGGTCTTTATTCTGTGTTGATGTCATTTACGATCTATCGTTGCCGACTATATTACATACATTAATTTATTGGCGATTTCAAGCATGCTTAGGGACCGGTCATTATGTATCGCTGGGGGGAGGCGGAAGATGTCTTGCCCCCCCCCCCCCCCAACACACCTTTCTTTGGACGGTAAGTTTACGCCCCTGCAACCGATCTCATTTTTTCCTGCCGACCGTTTTTTTTCCCCCTTGTAGCCTAATTTGTGACTTTAGGTTTAGTATTTATGCGGGCATCAATCACGGCGTTATTGTACAGAAACAGCTTAAATAAAACGCATAAAATTGGGTCCGTTGGGTACAATTAAAACAAAAAGAAGGTTCTGCTGACCGACCCACGTTGTAATTTAATTGGTACTGCAGTAAACGTTTTTCCTTTACGCCGTATGTCTGCTACGACAATTTACGTCTGAAACTCAATTCGCAATTTACTCTCTTCTCCGCCTTTGGTTTTGTCCACCACCGTGTCAGGATTCTGACACCCCTACCCCACCCCTTCTTTCCTAGTTTCTTGAGGTAAACATAGGATAAAGAACATTTTTCCGGCCCCCTGCCAGGCCAGCTAAAAATGGTTTCTTTTTTGCCTAAAACATACTTAACCTGATAATTTAGCATTACATTGTCCTCAATTAATGTCTCCCTGAACGTTTTTTAGTTGCTTGTAGCCACCTGCTTGCATGTCCCACTGCGCATGCGCAGCCCTCTCTATATAAGCGATAACGCGGATCGTCTCGGCATACATT
This sequence comes from Lithobius niger, assembly GCA_023313725.1. Lineage (NCBI taxonomy): Eukaryota > Metazoa > Arthropoda > Chilopoda > Lithobiomorpha > Lithobiidae > Lithobius > Lithobius niger. The sequence goes on along the minus strand of JAHWFP010230423.1, from coordinate 2,389 downwards.
TTCCTCTCAATCTGTCGGGCGTTGACTCGAGAGGGGCGGTAGGGCGGGCTTAGGTTAAGTATGTTTTAGGCAAAAAAGAAACCATTTTTAGCCGGCCTGGCTGGGGGTCGGCAAAATGTTCTTTCTTTGTTTGCCCAACATATTAACCTGATAATTTAGCATTATAAGCAGACAGAGTCAAACGTGGTGGCGGGCACCGGTCTGACGTGGCGCCCCGGGATGCAAGCAGGCTTCCCCCAAAATTCTTGTGGTAAAAAATTGCACTTTATTCAGAACAAGATGTTGAAACAGGAAGTTGGATCTCTTTCGTAGGGATTGGTGGCCCTGAAAAGGACCGTTGTTTTTATGGGGATTGAGGCTTAATGGCGCGTCGACAACTTGGTCATTAGCGCCAACCTCAGTCAACAGTGCAGTGGTCCGGGTTGCCACTGCACCACACATTACAGAGATGTTATTCAAACCCCAAATCTAAATCTTTTGTCATACATCTGTACCTCCTGCAAAAATTGAAAAACACCGGACAGGAGGACAGACTTATCGCCCAACTGACGCGCAATGTCATGCGGAAGATGGAAACGACGACGAACACCATCAAGATGGCGACAATCAACAAGTGCCGGACAGTAAGTGGCCGTCGACACCAATAACATTCAGGAGGGTCATCCCCCCGCAAAACGAAACAGTGAGTAAGTCGGGTGTGACCAATGCGCAAACGGGCCAACACAACCTCCTCACGGCGACACGCCGAGTGCCACTCCTCGACAGTGCCTTTAATGGCCTGTAATTTATTACCGCCCTGTCTGTCCCACAAGGTTTGCAAAAAGCGTGTAACCTCAGACGCAGAGTTGGAAAGGTATCTGAGGGAACAAGGCTGAGATCCCTACCGAGAGGGCCAGAAAGGGCCCCTTTCGCAGCAGAATCAGCTTGCTCATTCCCTGCTATCGCAACATGGTCCGGGATCCAGCAGAAAAGCACGGTTTTCCGCTGGCCAGACAAGCGCGAAAGCAAAGCTTGGACAAGTTTTGTCAAGGGGTTCCGAGGATTGTAATTCGCCAAGGTGTTTTTATGGGTTCTTGCTTCCTTCTATGGGTGGCTTGCTTCCTTCTATGGATGGCTTGCTTCCATCATGGGATGGCTTACTTCTGCTTCGTTCTGAGTGCTAAAGGGGGCTTTGACAACGGTTCTGGCTGTGACGATTGGTCCCAGCCGGTGTAGTCCCTTTTATTCTCTTGAGGTAGGGGGAGGTGAATGTCAGGTAGTGGGAGGTGAATGTCGTTGAGTGACGCCAGGATGCGGCTTGAGCGATCTCTTCTCTTGGGATGGCGTTGTGGAGTGCCCATGATGTAGAAATCGCTCTGACCTCGTGTACTGTTGCTCTTTCTCTGCTCAGGGTGGCTTTGTCGTATGCAATGTCGATGGTTTTCTTTATCCAACGAGATATGATGGCTGCTGAGGTTTCTCTTGCTTGGAGGTTTACTGGGAGGAAAAGTTGATTTCTGCCTTTCCAGATGTCTTCGTGTTGTGTTCTTGTGAGGTAGAAACGGAGTGCTAGAATGGGGCACAGAAAATGTTCCGGCTCGTCACCTGCTAAGGTAGAGAGGGCTGGGAAGGTTATGGGTTTTGGTGGTTCGGACGGTTTCTGAGTCTTGGCTCGAAATTCTGCTCTTGGGTAAAGGGTTACCGATGAGAAGTTTGGACCAAAAATGCAGTAGGCTGGATCCACTGAAAGGGCTTGTATTTTGGAACAACGGCCGCTTGCTGCGAGTGTGACAAGGAAAACAGTTTTCCGGGTTAGGAGGTGAAGGGTGCTGTCTTGCATTGGCTCGTAAGGGGCTTCCATTAGGGATTGAAGAACGATTGATAAGTCCCAGTCTGAGACGAGTCGTCTCGTTGTTGGCCGGTCGTTTTCGAAGGACCGGAAGAGGGCCGAAATGCGGTAGTCACCGAGAAGGTTGGTCTTGTTTGCTGCCTTGAATACCGAGTTTATGGCTGAGCGGTAGACGAGGACCGTTGAGCCTTTGAGTTGTCGATGTCAAAAAGGACGGTGAAGAATCTTAAAAGTTCAGGTAAAGTGGGATTGACTGGATTAATTTTCCTTGTGATACACCAATGAAACCATTTTGACCAGTGACTGTCATACATTCTGTTTGTCGATTCTCTGGTGGCTTTTGAAGCGATTCGGGTGGCATCGTCATGGTGAATTCTAGCCTTCTTGAGGAGTTTGATGATAGTAACCACGCGTGAAGGTTTAGACTGGGAAGGTTGGGTGAAGCTTCGAGCCCTTTTGTTGAGACAGAAGATCTGGGAGAAGGGGAAAGGATCTTGGAATGTCGACTAGGAGGAAGAGTAGGTGTGGGAACCATGGTGCCGACGGCCAAAGGGGTGCTAT